>JAOSBP010000008.1:21331080-21343455 GCA_027563825.1 Erythroxylum mucronatum
TGATAGTCAAGAAGATATTTCGTGAAGCAAACAGAGTTGCCGATGGTTTGGCAAAATCTGCCATTTCTATGTCAAGCAGTCTTCATATAGTTAGTCGACCTCCCCCTCAACTTTCGCAGCACCTTTATGCTGATATGGTTGAGGTGGTGTGGCCTAGGCTTTGTTAATCGGGTTAACACCCTCCTCTAGAGAGAAAAAAGAAATACTCTGAATTATAGAACTATAATGAAATATACGATCAACCAATATTTATCGAATTTGAAACAAAGTCAGAAGAAATGGTTCGATCCTCTTATTTTTCTTTCTCGAACCGAGATATCCATGAATTGCGATCCTAATGCATATAGATACAAATGGTCTAATAGGAGCAAAAATATCTTGAAATTTCTCTTCTAATTCAAAATCGTGGTGTAACGTGTACCCTCCCCGTTCCGATCATGGAATAGATGAAATAAATCAAAAAATAAATTTTTGTTTAAGAAAGAAATTTTATCAGAATTGTCCATATTCAGTTCATCCTTCATAACCATATCACATCCCGGATCTGATGAAATAGGATGAATTGAGACGGTATTTTACATTAATTAAATTTTAATAATTTATTATAATACTCTTAAATTAGTTCAAATTATATTTAAAAGTTAAGCCGAACTACCATATTAAAAACATTTGATTAGTTCGTGTTTAATATTTACATTATATATGTTTTATTCAATATTTTTCTGATTCAACAATGAAAATCTTGAACAAGTTAATTTTTTAATTTAGTTTTTAATTTTTCAGTTTGACTTAGTTTAATAATTTTTATTATTAAAAACTTATCAATTTAAATCAATCAGTCAGTTTTCATAAACAAATCAATTGTATAAACTAAAACAAATTAATTAATTTTTATTTAATAGTCTTATTTTTTAATTAAAATTTAAATTTTTTTATAAGCAAGGAAAAATTTTAATAATTTTTAAATTCTTCAATTTTATTCAATTTTTAACTAATTTTATGACAATATAATTCTAATAGAACTTTTTAAATTTTAAATTTTTTGTTTTATCAGTTTAACTTTTGAAACTATCGGTCTTATCTTTTTTTAATAGAAATTTAATATAAAAATTAAAATCAAAAGGAGATTTTTTAAATTTAAAAGATAAGAAAATAGCTTTTACCCTAATTTTACAAGGAAAAATCAAAGCGATTAATGGATTTTACATTAAAAAAACCCAATAATTCAGGTTCCAAAGTACTGAGGCTGCTTTTTTTTCTAGTTGGAGAAGAGTCAATTATTCAATACCCCACATTACCTTTTTTTTCTGTTTCTGGAAAAGAAAGAAAGCTCATGGGTCAAAATCTTATTTTATAGAGATGAATAGATTTAGTCTCAGTAAAATCCTGCACAGAGATTACATCACAAACTAGTGAAGGAGCTTAGTCAGCTGAAACAGCAGAGAACGTGCAGTTTATTGTCTACTTGTGAGCATGGGCAATTGGATTATAATAAAAGCACAATCCTACACTGCACTCATTTTACAGGGCCTATCCTGAAACCTCCTAGTGAAACGGATTTGAAAAAAAAAAATAATACACAGCTTTATTCTTATACAGTAAAAAGGCTATTTTAACTTTAAATACTAAAACAAAAAAATCATTTTCATGTTATCACAAATAATCAATTATATTTTGTCGTTTAATACTCCAATCCCAATTTTTTGAATTGCATAATACCTTGGTAATAAAATTTTAAGTCAACTTATTTCGTGTACATGACTCCTCACTTTACGAAGGTCGTCAATGTATGCAATTTTTTGTTTTGTAATTTTTATAAAGAAATTATTTCCGTAACTTGAACCTATCATTTTATGGTTAATTTAGTAAATTTTCAAATAAAATCTTTTACATTTATCCATCTAAAAAAAGACAGCCCGCTTGTTGTAGCAAAACTAAAAAATAATCAATTATATTTTTTCATTTAATACTCCAATCCCAATTTTTGAATTGCATAATATCCTGGTAATAAAAATTTAAGTCAATTTATTTCGTGTACATGACTCCTCACTTTACAAAAATCGTCAACGTATGCAGTTTTTTGTTTTGTAATTTGGTTCCGTCTGATCTTGATGGGGCTGGATGCTATTGCTTGAATCCATAGTTCTGACTGACCTTAGCAAAATAATACCTGCAAAACAACACAAGGCACGTCGGGGGTTGATTGCCGGCAGGCCCCTCCGACGCTCAAGTTAGTCTTTTGGTAAGGGTTTTGGTAGTTAAGAACAGAGAAAATTAAGGTTCTAATCTTGTACCTGTATCATGGCAAAGTAGTGCCTTATATATGGAATAGCTGCTAGGTTTAGGTCTTTACGTATGCATGGGAAGTTACCACCTACGAATGGGCCGTCAATGCATGGGCCTGGGGCCAGACCTAGCATGACCAACCCAACCATAATTTTTATAAAGAAATTGTTTTCGTGATTTGAACGTATCATTTTATGGTTAATTTAGTAATTTTCAAATAAAATCTTTTGAATTTATCTATCTCAAAAAGGACATATAAATATTAATTTTCGTCAAAACCATTTAAAATATCGGATAAAATTGCTTAAAATAGTGTGTTTACTTGTCCAAAATCTTATAGAATCTAGTGCTACATAACCAACCTTCCAAATGATATTAACAAAATCAGTGAATCCCTCTAAACTAGTGGAATCTATAACAATAAGGGAAATTAATTTAGAAAATAGAGAAGTTTAGTTGGAATGTATATTTAAAATCTTCCCTCCAATTGCTAGTACATCAAGATTGAGTTTATTCTATTACCTGCATCTCTTCAATAGGCATACCAACACACCCTGCACCCTTTTTTGTTTAATCTCAGAGCTAGATCAGGAATCAATGAATAAAAAATTGGATCTATTTGATCGATTTAATCGTAACAATTTGAACTGTTCAATTTATTTTCAATTTTTCGGTTCGATTTATTTTAATAACTCTTGTTTTTATTAAATAATTTCTTTTTTAATTAAATTTGAAATTTTTGTTATCTCTTTCTATATAAACCTTAAACCTCCTCTAACTTTCGGTTTAAAAACTACACTGTAAATTATGCAGAACATTTTCCTGTAGGAGTCCATCATTTACCTATCACACACCTTATCCTTCTTGAGGATATGTCCAAGTTAAGTTCTCTGAGATCAGGGGCGGATTCAGAAATTTTTTTAAGTGGAGACAAAATTTTAATGAGACAAAATTTTATTTTTAATGGGAGCAAAATTTTAATTATAACAATTTTTTTTTATACCATCAAAATTTCAAATAATAATTTTTATAAGTAAAATCTTTCGGACCCAGTGGGGCAAACTGTAGCTCTGCCACTGCCCGAGGCTCCCTATGTAATTTCTTACTTGTACTTCCCTTAAAAAAAAAATTTCCCTGTAAACGAGAGACTTATTAAGAATGGATAAAAGAGGTCATTTTGAGTTTGAGGCATGGCAGCCCGCTTGTTTCACTTTGAAACCCTACCCTCGAAGTCTTCTTATGTCATTCTTAAATATGGTTTTTGGCTCAGACCAAGTAATAGAAAAACAAAACAAAACAAAACAAAACATCACAACCTCAAAAGAACAAAAACCAAACCAAACCAACCCCACATACACACTCCACACAAACACACACTCTCTCCTCCTACTTCTGTCCCTGTCCCTGTATCTGTATGTGTTTCTCTCACTAACTTTGGCTCTCTGTAAACCACAGCAACCGCTCCTCCGGCATGGATCTCTCTGAGGCAACCAACTTGTTACTTTCAAAGATCAAGACTTTGGACGCTGAAAATGCTTCTAAAATCATGGGTTGGATTCTGATACAGGGACTCAGTGACGCTGATTTGGTACGCTTAGCGTTTGGTCCAGACACCCTTTTACAGGATGTGGTTATGAAGGCCAAAACTCAGGTAGGATTTTTAGCCAACAACTTTTCTTCACCTTGTTCTACACCTATCTCTCCATTAAATCCCATCTCCAGACCCAATAATAGCAGTAACCCATTTTCGCTTTCCTCCCCTAGACTCACCGGAAGTGGTTCTGGGAGTAGTTCTTTTGTTGATTTTGGGAAAAACCAGTTACTACATTCAAGAACAGTTCCTGGTATACCATCCGACTATAGTAGTAATAACCCCATTAGCACAAAGTCGAGTCCTTTTTTATCCTATGACAATATACGTTCTGGCTCTGTTTTAGTACCACCGTTTTCTAAGAATGTTGGCAATAATATCGGCGGATGTGGCAATTTAAACGGCGATATGTTGGATGAGTGTCATTTTGGTGATTATCTTTCGTTTCTTGATGAGTCCTCTTCAAGAAATGAAGAATTTGTCGACCAAAGGGGTCAGTTGGGTACTTATTCACCGGGAAATGGGGATGCCCATTTGCATAGGAGAAGATTTTCGGAGAGTGATGCGTTTTTGGGTGTTGAAGATGAGAGTCTTGGAAATGGTTATAGACCATGTATGTATTTTGCAAAGGGATATTGTAAGAACGGGGACAATTGCAAGTTCATACACGGTGGTTTTGGTGATAATGTTGAAGTGAATGGTGGTGGTGTTATTATCGGTTCACCGAGGGAAATGGACAGACTTTATCTGCATCAACATGAAGAGATGCTGAGAGTAAAGGCTGCACAGCACCAGCGTCGATTGGCTTACAACAAGTATTTGAATTTTCTGTTGCAGCACCAAAGTGACACCCAAAGGTAAAAACTTTGGTTTTCAGATTTGTTGTTTACTTTAATTTGGGGATCCTACAGTTTGAAGTTGTTGTCTTCCATATAGATCTTTCTCTTGAACTTGTGTGGGCATTTAGAGTTGGTAAATTTTCGTCTCGCCTTCACTTAGGTGCAATATGATGCAGTTTTTATTGCGTTTCCTAGGACAAGCCCATTATATCACCTTGGTTTGGATTAATGATTAAGTTTCTTGATGTATCTGGAAAAAGCGGCCAGGGAACGCACTGGTGAACGGTCAGAAAATGCTGCTCAATCACTTTTATTGACGCAAACTTTATATTCAAAAATTGGAAATTTACTTCTGGTTTTATTTGTTGTTTGGCTTTATGTGAGTGCTGTTTCAGTAGAAATACAGAAAAAAATCTGCCTATTTCTGTTATTTCAATCATCGGCCTTTCTAAAATCAACTTATTCATATAGTGTTGCTTTGTCTTGATTGGTAATTATTGTCTGGGTGTTTACTCGATTGTAGACTGGGGACAGCAGCAGAAGCTATAATGGGAGATGAATTCCACAAGGTTGGTCGATTTCATCATGAAAGGAATGACCTTTTGGCAATGGGAATGATAGAGAAGGCAACTTCAGCTTCCAGACAAATTTACTTGACATTCCCGGCAGACAGTACTTTCAAAGATGAAGATGTATCAAATTATTTCAGGTATACTACCTCAATTTGTGATGATGATGCAATCTTAGTAACATTATCAACTTGGTTGGACATGTAGTAATGAGAAACTAAATGTTCCTTACATCTGCAAAATGATGAAAGCATGTTCCCAACAAAGTGATGGAACTAAGTTAAAAATAATGACACTGACAAGATTTAGTCATGATAAATTCAAAATAGAAATAATCACAGCCAGCTGCATTGAACTTATGTTGGACCAGTGGCTTCCTATCACCTCTAATTTCTGATAGTGATATATGCTAGATGCCTTGTTGTTTTGGGAATTAATTTTAGGATACCTATTTCGCATATGAAGTTGTACTTGACAGATTTTGATTCTTTAATTCCTTATCCATGAAAAATGCTTTTAAAATTCTGGCTTCTGTAATCAGGACTCGAATGGTGCATTTTGGAGCAGTAATATCCATGTTTTTTGTGCCCTTTTTTCCTTTCGAGAAGGTTACCAACGTGTGCAATCTCATTCTTGCTCTATAAGTAACAACTGTTAATATCTAATTTGATGTTTGCCAGGATAGGGGGTTCTTGTCTTTAGATTTTTTCAAAACTTCTCCTGATCTTTTATGCTTCCAGAATTATGCATCTGTAGTTGCCATAGCAGTGTCTGATCTGATCCCTGGTTGTTAAAAAATGGATAGTAATATTAGCCTGAAAATAGAAGTAAGAGTGTATTTGAAAGGAAGAACATTGCTCCATAACAGAAATCTACACATGTTATCTGCTTTACTGCCATCTGCTTGAAAATTGAATTTCCTAGTATTTTCTGGACTTCTTCATTTAGTAATTCTTTGTATGGGTGTAGCAAGTATTGGTTTTGTACATGAAGGAAACTTTTCATGCTAATTGTTGTCAATATGGAAGGCCAAAAAGCAAATCATATAAGCTCTCAAACGTTTTGTTTGTGTATCTAACAAAGTGTTCTTTTCCTGCTAGCACTTTTGGACCTGTACAAGATGTCAGAATTCCTTACCAACAGAAACGAATGTTTGGATTTGTTACATTTGTTCACCCAGAAACAGTGAAGATTATATTGGCGAGAGGGAACCCTCATTTTATCTGTGATTCACGCGTTCTTGTCAAGCCATACAAGGAGAAAGGAACAGGAAGAATTCCAAATGAGTATGACTTTCTTTCATATTCATTGTATCTGTCTTACCATTTCCCCTGGGAATGCTTCTAATGCTAATTGAGCAAACAGCAGGAGGCAACAGCATGTCCAGCAACAACTTCTGGAAAGGACAAATTTTCCACTCTGTTCTAGCCCATCTGGGCTTGATTCTAGAGAGCTGTATGATCTTCACATTGGTGAGTGAAAAAATAAACATTCTGCAATTGTTTATTGAGAATCTTTATGTTTTTTCGTCACTTTTTTTTATTACTATATCTTCGTTATATTTATCTTTTGTCTGCAGGTACTAGAATGCTTTATAATAATCAGGAGATGATCTTGAGAAAAAAGTTGGAGGAACAGGCTGAATTGCAGCAAGCAATTGAACTCCAAGGGAGAAGACTGATTAACCTAGAACTACCGGAGGTGAGGGGAGATTACATTAACCGTCACCAACGCAGTCTTTCTGTTGGTACTCCTGTTTCGTTGCCCACTAACAATGCCATCAATCAAGATACTGGTTTTAAATCTGATGTAACATACCAGGAAGCATTAGGAGGTTAGCGAATTAGTGATTTTGTTTATGTTAAACATGTTTTGTTGTATTCCAAGGGAGGAGTGTTGATCTTGTTAATTTTTTGAATATGCTGAATGCAGAGAATGTTGGTAGTGTTGCTGCTGCTGCTGCTGCTGTATCATCTACATTTGCTGCTGATGAACAGATTCTTGAGCAAGATGTGAATGCAACTTGCTTTGAGAAAAATAGTGTTTTGACTATCAAAGATGAGGTCATCAGCTCCGATGGTTGTGATGTCCATAAATGGTATGGAATCCTCATCTTCACAAGGCATTTCTCTACCATAGCTCCTTTAGGCCCTCTGGTACTTCCCTTGTTTATCCCTGTTTGCTTCTCTTTTCGATGTTACTCATTCATGTCCAACTTTTTACAGTCATAAGGACAATGTAGACCAAGCTCTTCCTGATAGCCTTTTTGCTTCTCCTTCAAAGTTATCTAAGAACCAGCAGCCAGCCCTCCTCCCAGATTTAGCAGAAATCAAAGAAGCCCCTAAGGTCTCTGTCGCATCGTCGTCCATGGATCCTGTTACTTCTACTAGCAAGGGGACTTCTCAGTAGTTGTCTTACAATTTACAGGGTACTGCCCCGTTAGCTGCCAGAGTCATAACCTGCATTTTCCATTTGTCTAGTTCTAGTTGGAAAGTCTAGTCCTGACTGAGAGATGCCTTACGCTTATGGCTTTGATTTCAGGTACTTAGCTAATAAAAGATTAGTGTGGCCAGGAGATAATTAACTTTGCTAGGGTAAGATATTATTGATTCTTGGAAAGACCCATACTTCTCTAAGTTGAACAATTCATCAATGATGACAGTTTATTTTTGTCCTTGCAGAAAATTAGAGCACATTCAAGGAAGAAAGGTCCTGTAGAGATGTATAGCCAAAGTATACCTGCACTGAGTGGTAGATCTGTAGAGCCTATCTCAGCAAGATTGCCATCTTTGTCATCATCAAAATACAATACTACTAACATACATAATGGACAGGTGGACTAATTTTAGTACGGTTTTCATCTTCTTTGTTACTTGTCGCCCATTTGTAGGTTTATGTGCTGGGCCACAGACTAACATGATCCTTGTTACAATGCAAGTTACACATCTTCATGATATATTACCATCTATTTCCTTGAGTTATTACACACTAAATAGAACTCACGTGTAAGCACTGAGGTCATAGCTCAATGTACAGCCTACAAGGAGAGACCGCGCGGTTCTTAGTTAATAAAAAAGATGCAGTTTTGGTTGCTATGATGGTTGGCAAATGGAAAGCACATGGTAGATGGAAGTGGATTAGCAGAACTGAGCGTGCCACATTTCTTCCCATCCCATCTCTTTTTGCTTTTTACCTGTTTATAGTTATAGTTTTAACCACATTGGAACCAGTCCGTCAGATTCAGATGGGGCAAAGTTAGCAGAAAGGTAAAGCAGTAGCAGAATGTTAGATGAGAAAAGGGTTGGTTGGTTTAAATTGGTTGTTCCCTTTTGTGATCAATCAGGGGAGGGGAGTCATACTTTTTCCAGTTAGGGGACTTGTTTTGTCTTATTTTATTTCACTTTTCGAGGTCCACATGTGTCTTGTCACATGGGTTGCTGACATTTTTATAAAAGATGGTGCCAGCCAGGGGGTACCACACTCAATCACTCCCTTCCTTTTCAACTTATTGAAATGTTTGGTTTTTCCAGTCTGCTCTGTCTCTGTGCACTGGTCCCGGTGTTTCCGCAATTAGTTTAGTTCTCTGCCTCTCCACTCTCCAGTCTCCAGTCTCTACCCTTGGAATTTTGCCTGTTCACTTAATTCCAATAACATGGAAACAACAATCTACTAACTGCATATACCACAACAATGACGTAGCTCTTGGTTTTCTGTATTGCTTTACACTTCATGAAAGTTACAGAAGACAATGATAGGCAACAGGGTAAAAAGAAAAAGGTACAAAGTTAGACATTAACGTATTTCTGTTACCAAGTTCCTCTGATTAAAAATGGCAAGAGTTATCAGATTAGTTATTACTTTTGACTTTGCAAAAAGAAGCAATTAAGTTTCCATGATTGGCCAATTGCCTGGACTAGTACCTTTAATAAGATCACGTTTGGAGAGGGCACATGGACCACCATAATTGACTTGTCCACATCAAATTTTATTATTATGTCAAAGGTAGTAAGATATCAGCATTGACTCCACTGTGCTGTGGTAATGATGTGAACATGTCTTTGGGTTGTACAGTACAAAATTGTGATCTTTGTTTCTGATATGTGCTTGCTTAGCCTTTGGTTACCTACCAAATTTTGAGTTTCTTTTGATTAATTCCCTCATGTGGGTACTTGACAGTGACTTTTAGTTAGGCTTTGTTAGCCTTATTATTGTCATATCCATGTCTACTTATTTACAGTGTTCTTTCCATAAATGCAAGTAACAATGGTGAGTATATGAATATGAACTCATAATGTGAAAACCCAAGTGGAGTTTTAAGAGGTCCATCATTGCATTTTTATAGTGTAGCCCAACAATATCCAATCCCATACCCAATATAGATTTTTAGACAAAACCATGTTCTCTATATAATATGAAAAGCTAAGCCCATTGCTCTTACCTTCTTTAGGTCCAAGATGATGTAACCCTTTCTTTACCATTTTACACCAAAACTAGCAATGGCAAATAGCAACAGCATGCGTTGAATTCACTAAAACAAGCATTTCGTTCTTCTAGTCAGGCACAAAAGGATCACATCGGTACCATTTTCCATTAAAACAAATCCAATTTGGTCCAATCACTACGACTATTTTCTATCTGTGTTAAGATATATGGTATATATCATTTTTTTTGTTTTTTGTTTTTTGTTTTTGGATTCGAAGAAATCCCATAGACGGGCCAAGCGGGCACACCTCTCCGAGGGCCCAACCAGCTCACCACCGCACAGGCGGGCCAAGGGGGCACACCTCATCATTGAGGGCCCAACCAGCTCTCCACATATGGTTAAAACCCCGGCTGCCCCAGGCTCTTACAAAAGGGGCTAGCAGGGAATCGAACCTGGGACCTAGCCAAAGCCAAGCTCTGCTCTCAACCATCTAGACACACCCCTTGGGGGCATGGTATATATCATATTATTTGGTTTGGACATTTTTTGATAATTGGACATCTAAGATAATATTGATGGATTTAAAATTCAAATTCAAGTTAATTAAATTTAATTGGGGATAATCTTCTAGTTGTGATAGAGTCCTATCTTTAATTAATGTGTATCTTGACAAGAAGTATGAGTATTACACGTGGGGTACTATTGGAATTTCAGATTAGTTAAAGAGAGTTTTTGGATGTATATTAGTCTTTGCTGTGTGGGATTTTGGTATGTTAATTCACAACTATCTTGAGTACTTTTTGGTGGGTGCGTCAATTATTTTTCGTGAAAAATAGCTAAAGTGATTTTGGGGTTTTTGACTTTAGTGAGACACACGACTGTGTTTATGAGTGAGCATTGTGAGTGCCTTGGGCATTGTGTGGATTAACTGGTTATTATTGAAGATGTGGACTGTTTGTTTGTGTGTTCTTTGGTGCTGTGTTCCTTGCTTGATTGATAACAATTAAAGGAAGCAGTACGTGTTTTCTAAGTGGGAGATTCACGGCTCTGTATAGATCGTATGGAGATAGCTCACATTGGACTATCATCCTTATGGAGTGGCTCATGGTTGGATTGATTATGTGTGAACTGTCAAACTATGACTGCTGTCAACAATTGTTGGCACAGCCAAAGCCACTCTAACATGAAAAGAAGTGCAAGCATCAGAGAGCAGAAAAATAGAGAGAAGCGAGATACAAAAATATTTTGTATATTTTTGGGTCTAGTTTTTTCTTGTAATTCTCCAGTTTTCCCAGTAGTAAAAGTATTCTATCCTTGCCTGTAGTTTTTACCCTAATTTGGGAGTTTTCACGTAAAACCTGTGTGTTCATTACTATTCTCTCAGTCCTATTTAGCTGCGAACTTACTCTAATCTGGTCGATTTTCACAACAAGTGGTATCAGAGTGAGGTCAGAAAATTACGACGAATTTTTTGGCATAATCTGTTCGGAGTTCCGGTAAGCACAGTGAAAGTCGGTGAATAATAACCAAAAGGTGATAACTGTTCATTCATTTATTTTTGCATTGTACTGTGCTGTTACTGTAATTCACGTGTGTGGTACTATTCACGTTTACAGTACTATTCATGTATACGAGTACTATTCATATATACGGATATTATTCATACATGCGGGTACTATTCACATGAAATAGTAGGAGCTAAATTATGTTCGTGATAGAAGCAATGGCAGCAAAATTTGAGATTGAGAAGTTCAATGGGAGTAATTTCTCATTGCGGAAGTTGAAGATAAAGACAATCTTGAGGAAAGATAATTATCTGGCAGCCATTAGTGAACGACCAACTGGAGTCACAGATGAAAAATGGAACGAGATAGATGGGAATGCTGTAGCTAATCTTCACCTAGCTTTAGCTGATGGAGTGTTATCCATCATATAGGAAAAGAAGACTGCGAAGGAAATATAGGATCACCTCTTAAAATTGTACGAGGTCAAATCACTCCACAACAAAATTTTTCTCAAGAGAAAACTTTACACTTTACGCATGGCAGAATCCACTTCGACGACGAAGCACTTAAATACTTTAAATACTATATTTTCCCAACTCACATCATTGGGGCATACAATAAAGATAAGTGAACATGGGGAACTTCTTCTCCAAAGTCTACCAGATTCATATGATCAACTTATCATCAATTTAATAAACAACACAGACACTCTAGTCTTCGACAATATTGCAGCTACTATTCTGGAAGAAGAGAGTCGGTGCAAAAGTAAGGAAGACAGGCTGGCAACTTCGCAACAAGCGGAGTCCTTGACCATGATGAGAGGAAGATCAATGGAATGTGGCTCAAGTGGGAGTTATAGTCATGGTAGATCAAAATCTAGGAGAAAGAAGAATTTCAAGTGCCCCAATTGTGGCAAGAAAGGGCACCTGAAGAAGGATTGTTGGAATCTGAATAAGAAAGATTCTATTCCTCAAGGAAATGCGGCAAATACATCAGATGACGGAGGTGTAATGGTCTGTGAAGCAGCAACGACTATCGGAGGTAAGAGAAGATTTGTTGATGTATGGCTTCTTGATTTAGCAGCTACTTTTCATATGACCTCTCGAAGAGAATGGTTCCATCAATATGAATCTGTCTCTGAGGGATCTGTGTATAGCTGTAA
>JAOSBP010000008.1:21343555-21356397 GCA_027563825.1 Erythroxylum mucronatum
TTTTTCAATATGCAATAAAGAGAGTTTCTAACTTACATGAAAAGAAAAAGAATCTTTCCGAGCACAGTCATGGATATGATACATACATACTATCATTCTAGTCGCGCAAGAGACGTGTGACTCTACCAGAAACCTGCTGGCCTGGGATTTTCTTTCCACCAAAGGCAAATGCTTTATTGTCATGTTGGTTTTGCTTTATCACGTTCATGTGTCGTGCTCTTCTGCATGATTATTGATTGTATAAAGCTCAATCCATTCAGGTGAGTGATCAAAGTGAAGGGGCCAACCCAACAGCACACAGAAATAAATAAGAGTCCTTGAAGTTCTTTTTCTTCATAACTTACTTGGTCAAGGTTAGTATTTGTAAGCATTACACTAGTGATTTGTTATTTTTTTGCTGACTATTTGAAACCAACTTCAACTTCAACCATTACTCCGTTGCTTATGTATATGTTGTCTATTTGTATAGAAGATGCAAAGCCCAAATCTTTCCATGAGATTCCTGTTTCATTTCCTTCTCGAGGATTTTGATTCCATTAATGGGTCTCTGGAAAGGAGAGCAGAACATTACATTGATAAGTATTTTTCTCGATGTGAAGAATTATTCACTGCATAACATGGCAAAGCTTTAATTAATGCAGCAAACTTGAAACTGAAAAGCATGGAACGTGACATTGGCAGCTCTCTAAGGTATAACAAAATCAAAATATTTATAATTTCTCCTTTTTCTGAATTTGTGACATCAATCAAGTTTTTGTACGCCATTGAATTGCAGGGAACAGCGGTTCAGAGTTGGAAGCACTACAGAATGAATATGAAGAGAAATCTAAAAGGGTTGAGGAGCTCACGAGGCAAATCGAGTCGTTGAAGGCTACTGTAGAAGAGAAGAAGAAGTTGTTTCCGAAGAGGAAAACGGAAGAGTTTGAGCGCTTGACTCAGACTTATAAAAGGATGAGCGAGGAGTACAACAAGCCGCTGGCTGGGAACTGGGAAGCGTCAAGACAAAACACATGAAAAACCTGAGGCAGAAGAAAGTCTAACCTTACATCCTTTATATAATATGTGTGGTTTTCCAGTGTTGGCAGCTTCATGACACTGTTCATCTAATTGTATAAGCTTCCAAAATTGCAGTTTTCGTATGATTTTGCTGAGACAAATGCCTCATAGTTTTACGAGCTAATCAGCAAAAACCAGTCAAAAGGAAACCATATAAATGCAGTTTTATATGGTTATATGACATGATCTCCACTTACCTAACATAGGAGCTGAAGTCTCCTTAATAAAAAAGCGTGAAGAACTAAGCTTGTTTGATCATAAAGGAGAAATGGAAATCGGCATCTTGTTCTTATTATTATTGTTATTTTTTTATAAAAGGAGAAAACCACTACAAATTACACAACTAATTTAGGGAGGCTAATCCTAACTATATCCTCGAGGAGGATCAAGAGATATCCCGAGGGTGTATTTACAAAAATAGTAACCCCTAACTCAAAGTTTACAGCAAAGTTGGCGATCGAGGAAGATCGAGAGATATCCCGAGGGTGTATTTACAAAATTAGTAACCCCTAACCAAGGACGGAGGTACCATTGGCCCCCACTTTCAAGATTATTAAATAATTATATATATATATACATGTATATATATATATTAGGGCGGGGTTATTTAAAAGTTAGTAGTGTACTAGGCCCTTCAAAATTTTAAAAATTAAATATTTGAACCTCCTATCTTAAATTTCTGGCTCTATGAGTGCCCCTAACTCAAAGTTTACAGCAAAGTTGGCAATGAAATGACACAATGATGACTTAATTACATGCATCCACGTCCCATATAAGATGGATTAACAGGAGAGAATTGCCTCAAGGTTGTGTTTAACTACAACTATTGCTCTTTTGTATCTATAAGTATACATTATAACTTCCATAGAGTTCCCGTAAAATGAAGAGTTTTGTATACTGAGTACGTATTTAAATAATACAAGAAGTTATATTAAATTATATACCTAAAATTTAGGAGTTTTATGTACTGAGTACGACTTTAAATAATACAAGAAGTTGTATTGAATTATATACCTAAAATTTAGGTGTATGATTAGTTTAATTTGAATTTAATCTAAAATTTAGTTTAATAAAATTTAACCCATTAATTATAAGTTGGACTGAATTTTAAGTTATCTACCATTCCTGAAATTAGTAGAATTTATTTTGAGAATTCTAAGATTGCAAAATATTTTTTAATTTTTTAAAAAAAGGACTAAAAGTTAAACCGATAAGATAAAAGATTTAATATTTAAAATGTTCAATCGGGATTATAAACTTATAAAATGTACTAAATATTAAATAAGATTAAAGAATTTAAAATATAAATGAAAGCAATTTTTAGTTAAAAAAGATATTATTAAATAAAATTTAAAACTTTTTAACTTATAAAAATTAAAAAATTAATTAAAAAATTGATTAAATTTTAACGATTAATTATAATTATAATGCATGAGTGAGAAATGAAATATTAGGAAAAACTATTTAAAGAAGAACTTCCAATGAACAGAAAACTCCATTGAAAAGAAAACCACAAAAACCAAAAATAGGAAAAAAAGACCATTAGAGGGTCAATCAAAGAAGAGAAGAAACAGAACACGTGACAATTGTGAAAAGGACAAAACTGTCACTCTCTTTCTCTATCACATGTGTCTTTCGGTCTCTGTTCCTTGGCATCAAAGGAACCCTAAAATCATTTGTGATCATAGTTACCAATTAAATTTATTTTTTCTGAATCGCTAATTAAGATAGGTAGGAGAGCGCAAAGCACAACACCAATAGAATAATCCGTCAACATTTATTGCACTTTCCAAATTTCAATCCCGTCTGATTTGATGACTCCCACTTTGACATGTCGCCGGCGTCGTTAGACACCGGATGTTCGATTCCAAGCCCCAACTGCAGCGGTCAGGTTCCCATTTCTTTCTCTTCCAAGTTTGTTGGGTCTTTTTCGAATTCGAACCAAAACTCGTCGACCGACATGAACCCATTCAATTTCGGCAATTTAAATTCTGGGTTTTCGAGCTCTACTGGACATGAGGTTAATCCGGGCTTCAATTCTCCGTCTTTGTCGCGATCGTCGGGTCGTGGTCTTTCAAGGCCGAGATTCGGTAAGGTGAGGAAGCAATCGAGTTTCCAGCATTCGAAACCTCCAGCAGAGACTTCGCTGGAATCCGGTTTCAACCCGTTTCGACGGGGTTCCACCCGGGTTGAGCCAGGGTTTTCGGTTTCTAGTGAGTCTATGTCTGGGATGGATGCCAATGAGGCATTTACCTTTGGAGCGAATAAAAGTGATACGGGTAGGAATTCGAACACTGGCAAGTCGAATATTGAGAAGGGTATTTTTGAGGGAATGAGAACTTTGAGACTTGACAGTGAAAATGAATCTGTAAGTAATAACATCAATGCCTCCAACAACGTTGTTTTTGAGTTTGAGAATGATCAGCCTAAAAGTTCAGTTATTAATGAGAGCATGAAGAAGTTGAGCATTGACGAGAGTGAGAAAGGTGTGGAAGGAAGGTCTAAGTTGAATGCACATGGTAATGCCAAATTTGGATTTGGAAATGGGGACAATGTGCATGGCTCCTCAGGTTTAACAAATGAGTTGAAGAAGAAACTGACTATTTCTGAGACTGGAAATTTCGGTGGTCGCAGTTTTATTTTCAATGCCAGTGTTGAGAGAAAATCTGGATTAGGAAACAATGAAGAGTGTTGTGAGAGAATAGCTGAGAGGTTGCAAAATCGACTGGAAGATCGGATTAAGACTTTGAGCTCTAATGACTCTGTGGGGGCCAATAATGTCTGTAATAATACAAATGCTAAAGATGGTTACACTCTGGGAAGCAGGGGAAGCAATAAGGGTTATATTAGTCGAGAAACAGAAACTCTACTATCAGATGAGATGGGATGCAAGATGAATATTGGAAGTTCAGCTGAAGAATTTTCTTGTCGAACTGACACAATATTCTCTTCCTCCGGAGTTTTTGAGAAGGATGTACAAACAAAGAGCAGGGATGATGAGAAGTTGGCTCAATTTGCTGATGCAATTCCATCTGAATTTACTGTTCAGGGAAATGTTTACAATAAGGATGCAAGTTGTAGTCAAGTTCTAAGAGATCAATCGGAAGTTAATATGCAAACTGTCTTCTCATCGGTTGGCTTGACTGGTGGGAATGCCTTTGGGGTGCCACCTAGACCAGAGAAGACTGATCAACCTAGTTTTAAAAGTAGGCTAGATAATGTTCAGTCACCCTATGTAGAATTTAGAACACCAAATCCAAGAGGAAATTTATTTTCAGGCTTAAATCCAAAACCAGAATTTGGTGCCAAGTCTAAAGACCCGAAAATGAAGAAAAAACGGGGAAAATTGAAGCAACCTACCAAAGTTCATTTATGGTCTGGACAAGATTTTGTTTCAAGGGAAAGCTTTTCTCAGGAAATCTCAGAGCCTTCTTATTCACCAATGGATATTTCACCATATCGAGAGACTCTTTCTGAAAGTCAATTTTCCAGGGAAACTTCTGTGGCATCAGAAGAATCAGTTAGTTTTGAGAATCCATATCCACCAACTGATTCACAGCCAACTGACTTGAATAACGCGGTTGATGAAGATCTTCTAGCTGCAACTGAACGCATGGATATAAATGAAGAAGAGAGCAAATGCAGAGAAGAAAAGTATGAAGGTCAAAAGAACTGCTTTGAAAAAGGAAGTGGTGCTGAGAATAATGCAGAAGAGTCTATTTCTGGGGCTGAAACTGAAAGCTTTAAGTCCGCAAATGAGGAACTGGATCTTCTCAACGATAGCGTACTCTTTTCATCAGAAAATGAATCTTGTTCAATCACGAATATTGAGCGGCAAGATAGTGACTTAAGGACTCAATTTGCTTCTGGTTCCAATTCAGATTATATGGGGGGTTCAGGATTTACCTTTGCGGCCTCTTACACCCAGCAAGCATCATCTAAACATCAACCCAAAAAGAAAGCTTGGGTTAAAGGTTCTCATGATTCCAGTAATGTTAGTCGAAAAACTAAAGTTCCTTATGCATCAGCCTCTTTACAGTTTACTTCGCCATCTGCACCTTCATTGGCTTCTTCTCCTGAAAGAGAGAAGAAAGTGGGACACTCTGTTCCTCCTTCAATGGTTGGTGATAATTCAGAGGTTCCTGTAAAAGACATCAGTCAGGAATCTGATATGAATTCTGATGCATCTCTTGCGGCCCAAGAAGCATGTGAGAAGTGGCGGCTAAGGTAACAACTCTTATCACTTGATTGTTCTGATTTTAATTTGAAATCCTTTCTCATTTATCTTCTTGCATGACTCCTAGTCTGCTTGGTCGCTGAATCATTTTATAAAGCATAGCTCTTACTCTCTTTCAAGTTCTAAGTTCATATGTTATTTTTTGTGCTCTTACTGCAGGGGAAACCAAGCATATAAAAATGGTGATTTATCTAAAGCGGAGGATTGTTACACACAGGGTTTAAGTTGTGTTTCTAGAAGTGAGACATCTAGAAGCTGTCTCAGGGCATTGGTGTTGTGCTATAGCAACCGTGCAGCAACACGTATGTCTCTTGGAAGAATTAGAGATGCACTGGAAGACTGTCAGCTTGCTGCTACCATTGATCCAAATTTCCTTAGGGTCCAAGTTAGAGCTGCAAAGTATGTCTATTTTCTTTTTTCACCTGTTTGCTCTTTTGTCTCCAATCGTTAAATTCAGTAGGCATAGGAGTCCACAATCTTAGACTTACTGTATTGTCTCCCATATGATGTTAGAATGTTTAGAAAAGGAGTATAGCTCATTCCTTGGTAAATACTATATGAACTACATCTTCTTACTTTTATGTTGATTCCGATTCATCTTGTGACCATATCCAGGGCGTTAGTCAACTTATTCTGTAAATCTAAAATGAGTGGCTTAGAAGCTTTTACAGTTCTTGTTTCTAACCGATTTAGTTATGTTGGCTTCTTAGTTTTGATAGTACCTAGGTTGCACTTTCCATTTTGGTTTATGACACTTGTATCAACTATTTAGTATTGATTATTACTTTATTTCTTGTACTTATTTCTCTTTCTTTGTTCCCAAGTTGTTACCTTGCCCTGGGAAAAGTTGAAGATGCATTAGAATATTTCAAGAAGTGTTTATGGTTAGGAAGTGATGGCTGTGTTGATAGGAAGATTGCATTAGACGCTTCAGAGGGGCTAGAAAAGGCAGAGGTGCTCTTCTTTCTCTTTTTGACAGCCTCTCATAATTGTTTCAATTTCAAATTGCATGCTGATTGTCTCTCGAATGCGTCCTGAATCAACAAGTACATGCTTTGTTGTTCATGATTAATGACATTTTGTGTCACACGATTAGTGTTTAGATATTGGAACTCATAACTTTCCCTTCTAACTGGCAGAAAGTTTCTGAACTGTTGCTACGTTCTACTGAACTTCTGCGAAGGAGGGCATATGATGATGCTGGAAGAGCATTGGAAGTACTTGATGAAGCTTTGGCTATGTGTCCATACTCAGAGAAGCTTCTTGAAATGAAAGCTGAGTCCCTCTTCATGGTTTGTGTTTCTTCTGCTGATACTTGGAAATTCTTACTTCATGTTTGGGTTTTGTTCAGGTATAATGTAGAGCACGTAAAGATTGCCACGAAGGGATTAACTGTTGTCTTGTTGTAGCAGCTTAGGAAATATGAAGAGTCAATTCATCTATGTGAGCAGACTTTGGATGCTACCAAAAAGAATTATCCTTCCACAAACTCGAATAACCACTTGCCCATTGTGAACGGTTCTGCACTTACAAAGGATGCTTCCTTGAGATTTTGGCGATGTAACATGATTTTTAGGTGCTATTTCTATCTTGGAAAACTTGAGGAAGCCAGTAGTTCACTGGAGAATCAAGAGGAACTGATTTCTTTTACAAAGAGGTATTTCATACACCATTTGCATAGTGCGAAATCCTACATCATCATTTGTTGGAAAATGATACAAGTGCTACGCCTTCTGCAGTCTGTCTACTGATAGCAAGGCATTGGAATCTTTGATACCCCTTGCTGCCACTGTGCGTGAACTCTTACGCCATAAGGTAATTTTCTTCCAGAATACATGTACCTTTTTGGGAAAATTGATCTTAACCATTGTTATAGATACAGCCATAAAACTGTACACTTCTGCATCGGCCTCATATTTGGTTGGCATGTGTGCTGTGGGATGACTTTGTAGTCCTGCTTTGTCAAGTTTTTTTCCATTAAAGTATCATGGATCCTTGCATGAAGTTTTCAGATAGATGCTACTTGAAATAGATGTGGGACTTTTGGACTATGGATGGTGCTGGCCTCTGATACTGGACAACGAAAGAGTAGTTAACCTATTCAATAAAATTTGGGTCCGTTTTGTAGATGCTATTTAAACCAAACCTTGTGGCTTAATGATAGAGGAGGCTTAAAGCCTCCCCCTTCACCTTGAGTCAAATTTTGATAAGAGTCTTAGGCTTTCTGATGTTTAAAAGAAGTATGCGTCACTTAACTTTTAGAATTTGTGTGATGTATAGTTTTCCTTTTCCCGGCATTCTTTTTCCCGGCATTCTTTTTCTCAATGCAGACTGCAGGAAATGAAGCATTTCAAGCAGGAAGGCATTCAGAAGCTATTGAACATTACACTGTTGCTCTGTCACGTAATGTGGAGTCAAGGCCATTTACAGCTATCTGCTTCTGCAATCGAGCTGCTGCATACAAAGCACTGGGCCAAATTACGGATGCTATTGCAGACTGCAGCCTAGCTATTGCTCTTGATGGAAATTATCTGAAGGTTTCTCTCTGAACTGATAATATTGGTTTCTAGATATCAAAATTTACAGAACCACTGGACTAGATTAGGCTAAGTGATTTGAAAATTATGATTCTATTCAGTGATGTTAATCTGCCAAAGTATACAAATAGTATAATTAAAATTTTATATACTTGTATGCATAAACTGTTATGAAAACCAACCGAACAGGCTAGTCTCATGTGAAACAGTATCCCTAAGGATTTAAAAGTGAATCACTTTCAAGTTTTTGCAATTGGAGTTACAGAATCTGTGACTTCTGCAAATCTTTTATTATTACATATTTAATTTTCAACTCAGATTCTTGATTAAAACATTAAGAGGTCTAGATGGAGTGCCTTAAAAGCTGCTCAATGAGAAAAACTCGTGCTAATACAATTGTCAAATTTTTAATAGCTTAGTGAGAAAAATTCTTTCTAATACAGTTGTCAAATTTTTACCTGGATATCAGTTGGAAGCATGTAATTTGCTTGGTTATGGTTCTATCCATTTCCCTATGTGCTAAGCATCTTGATAGCTTTCCCTTAATCAAAGATGGGAATATCTGGAGGTTTCTTTGATTAAAGTGTTTTTTTTGTATTTAAGTCACTTTTATGTCATTTGTGTACTTGGGAAATTACAACTGTGATTTATCTGCAACAACAGTTATAGTAATTTGTATGGCATACATGCTTGTACAGGCAATTTCTAGACGGGCCACTTTGTATGAGATGATTAGGGATTATGGGCAAGCAGCTTCTGATCTTGGTAGATTGGTAACTGCTCTCACTAAGCAAGTAGAGGATAAGGCAAATCAATCTGGATCATCTGACGGATCAAAAAACTTGACAAATGACCTGAGGCAAGCTCGTTTACGCCTTTCTACTATAGAAGAAGAAGCCAGAAAGGAGATTCCTCTGGATATGTACCTCATCTTGTGAGTATCTTGTGATTCTAGCATTTGATGTTATGGTCTTGCCTCTCTGTGAGACTCGTCTATTAAGTTTCTAATACATTATTGTACAGAAACATCTGCAATCAAAGCTGATAATGTGTTTTCTTTCTACATGCTTTTCCAAATGTATGTGGCACCTAATAAAATTTTGACATTTAGACATGTTAAATATTTCCTGTTGTATGTTGAAAGCCCAAATTTTCCAGGTTGAAGCTTGTATAACATGCCATACCTCTTCTATTTCCAAACTGTGGGTTTTGTTTCTGAGGTTATTTGTTGAGGTCCTTTAATAGTGTACTACTGCTAAGATTCATAATTTCTTATAGACAAAACTTGATGCAAGAAAAAAGGTTGGTCTGTTGAGATCATTTAATCTTTCATTTCAGGGGAGTTGAACCTTCTGCTTCAGCATCAGAAATTAAGAAGGCATATCGTAAAGCTGCACTTAGACATCATCCTGACAAGGTTTGATTACTGTCTTCATTTTGAGCATCTTTCTGTTAAATATTCCAAAACCAGAAAAGGTATTCTCCAAGCTACAGTGTTTTTACAAGCTTGCTATGAAACCACTTATTTGACCAAAACTGATTGTTTGCATAGGCTGGTCAATCCCTGGCAAGAAGTGACAATGGAGATGATAGGCTGTGGAAGGAGATTGGAGAAGAAGTTCACAAAGATGCTGATAGACTTTTCAAAATGATAGGAGAGGCATATGCAGTGCTTTCAGACCCTAATAAGGTTCAATATAAGCATAACATTATTATAATTCTCACCCTTTTAAAAAAATAATTTTGCCCAGATCCTTATGTCATATGACCAAATTCCTATACGCATCTGCTTATCTTAGCAGATTAAGAATTACTTGTAATAACATGGTAACCTCGTATCTAGGAGAAGAGATTTTTCAATTGGGTTTCTTGATCTTTCAGTCATTAATACTGGCTCGATTATAGATATTGATGCTTCTGAATTCTTAACTCCTTTTTGTCTGTCCTATCTATGATAAGTTCATCCTTTTGTTTTCAAATTGGCATATTTTCCACTCATTGCATCAGGTCATGTCCAATCGCATTCGCATAAGATCTTCATTTATTGTCTTTAGTTATGCCTTTTTGCTTTAGATAAGCTGTTCCATAACTTAGAATCTGAAGTTTGTCCCTCTTGTTTCAACCCTTCTATATGGAGATTTAGTGTGTGTGATATTCCCTATCATCTGTTTGCAGCGTTCCCAGTATGATCTTGAAGAGGAGATGAGGAATGCCCAAAAGAAGCGCAACGGAAGCGGCACATATAAGACGCATGCAGATGCTCAGAGTTATCCATTTGAAAGAAGCAGCAGTAGGAGACAATGGAGAGAGGTTTGGGGATCTTATGGTAGGTAACTCACACGTGGAAGGAAGGGTTTAAGACGCTTGATCTACATGTTGACCATAGTAATGGCAATCCAGCATGCTGCAACAACACCCATCATGATGTCATGCAGGGAGTGTTAAGATATGAGTTTCTGCATTCCATGCATAACATGCAAGGAATGTCAATCGATATCCTGCTGCTTTTTGATTGATTTTACATGGAGTCGGTACTACAAGGCCTCTAAGCCCGTTTTGAATCCTGAGATTTTCTCAACTATAGAAAGATACTTTCTACAAAATGGTAAAAAGGGGAAGGAGAGAAATTTGATGGTCCTTATACAAAGTTTGACATACGTTCTGATTCAACTTCCTGAAGGCCCAAAAGAGTGTGCTAGTTGTGGCAAGAAAAGGGGGGAAAAAATGGCTTTGCCTGAGGAAATCATAGAGAGGAGAGGATTGCTAACTATTTGAGCATGTGTAAATGAATCGGCAATGTACAGATGAGAATTAAGTCATGCCATCAATTCTAATTTTCTTTGTTTATCTGTTGGATCATATTGTTATGGTCTAAATTATGAGCAGTTTCATGTAATCGGATATGAAACTTTTTGAGTTCACAGATTCGTACATCCATCTTTTTTTCGTTTCTTTTTTTTAATTATTTTTTTGTGGGAGACGAATACAGATTAGTAGTAGTTGCGGATCTTCTTCTTATTGGAGCTAAATGCGATAAAAACTGGATCGGAAATTAAATCGATATCGAAAGATAAAAATCGAATTGAAAAACATCTTTGTAGATTACCTATCCTATCTTCTCCACCACTTTGTAAAATCTGTTACAGGTTTTAGTTTAATTCAAATACCAAGTTCGAGTCCGAATCTTCTGATCAATATTACGGTGCTTTATTATATTATATGAATTTCAGCCATTTATTTATGTGGGTCTCGCGTAAATTTCGCATAAATGAATATAAAACCTACATAAATAAATGACTAAATTTTATAGAACATAATAAGAAATCACGCCAAGTTCTAACTATGGATCCTAATAGATATACTAAAATACTTCAATCTTGGCATTCACACCCTAGAATCCAGGAGAAGATGATGACAAAATCAACCACACGTTTCAAACAAAACAGCAATTTAACACCTTTCATACATACCAAAAGAATTGAAACACGTCGTTTTTCAGATTGGAATCCGGTGAAAATTTAAGAAACTGCTTTTGTTTTTGTCGTCGTCTATGCACTCCTACCTACACACTACCGCTTCGTAACTTTTTCAGAATCTTCTTCTATTATTATTTCCCCTATACCTACGTGCCGACCTCCATTCACTGCCTTTATCGGATTGTTTAGTAACCGCTCCACCTCCGACAATCATCCCCGTCAAGACCGCCGGCCCGTTCCACTCATCGCACGGAACATCCCATCCCGTAGGCTCCGCAAACACAACATTGTTATTGTCATCTGCAGTAGATTTGGTCACTTCCTCTGCATAATCTGACCTTCGAATGAGTTTTGGATCAACCCCACAATTCCAAACCACCTTGTGGTGGCGGTGCCTATCCTCGGCAACATTGTTCTTTGACCAGAACTTTTTCTCCTTCCAATGAAAAGCTTCCATTGAAGCAGAATCGTCCCAGTTCATTACACCTGAGCAGTAACGTGTGTACTGCTTCGCCTCCAGGAAACTGGTCCATTGCATGCCGAATTGCTTCTCCCACTCCTCCATGCTCCGGTTATGCGTCTCTGACGCTGGCAATGAAGAACAACACGGTACTTCTACTGCATTAGTACGATCACTAGTAGTAACACGTGGAGTAGGAGGTTTTGCCTGCCTGAAACGACCACGCCGTTGTTGTTTAGTATTGCAACTGGCCATCTATTAATGCATTCCTGGAAAAATAGAGAGAAAGTAACGTATGGGTTTATGTAGAAAGAATGGTTGAAGAGGCTTGGCTATTGTTAGGGTTAATTTCTATATATATATACAGAGGCACACAGCAATTTGTGATTATTTCTGTCCAGAGTTTTCAATATTACGGTGTCTTGTTATGTCTTATAAATCTTAGTCATTTATTTATGTAGATTATGAGTTCATGGAATCATGAATGACTCAGATTCATGGGACAGAATAAGATACTATAATATTGAACAAAAAATCCGGACTCGTTTTTAAAATGTGATTTGTGATTATCTATAAGATTTAGAAATACTTTCCACGCGTAATTAGTTATTCTAATATAAAAATACTTGTCTTACGTTAAATACTTATTAAGGAAAAGTTTTAAATCCTTACAAGGTAATATTAAAAGAAGAAACTATAGAAAATTGCCTCGACAAGAATGAGTTAAAATCGTAATTGGTTAACCTTTAAACCAATATAAAATTTTGATAACCTAACCAAAAAATTGGAAGCATGCTTTCTAAGTTAAAAGGTAATATTCATGTAAAGAGGTTATTGATCGAATTAGTCAAGTGGAGGAATATGAGGTCAAAAGGTCCTATTTTTATTCCCCATATCTACGTTCTCTCGATCGAGTCTGCCTAGTGCGGAGTACCCTATTGACGTAATTTACAAGTTATTACGTTAATCTAAAGATTTACCTAATACGTATCCAAATTAAAGGGTAACAGCTACGGGTTCCTCCGATTAAAAAAAAATGGACCTTTTATCTTGATAAGGTAAGCAATATTATACAT
>JAOSBP010000008.1:21357202-21375020 GCA_027563825.1 Erythroxylum mucronatum
AGGTTTTGAAGTGGTGTCGTTGTTAAAGGATAGTTTTGAGAAGTTTAGAAGTGTAATTGGTGTTGGGTTGGAAGAGGAGAGCTTTGGTCAGGTTTGGAAAGGGTCTGGACTGGTTGTCCAGTGTGTGTCCATTAAACGGACATGTGTGTCCGTTTAACGGACACTCTCTGGTGGATTTGGTATGTTTGTCCAGCGCCTGTCTGTTTAACGGACCGTCTCAAAAAAATTTGGGGTTTTTGCCTAGCGCGTGTCCGTTAAATGGATATGCATGTCCGTTTAACGGACAATCTCGGGAGAATGGGCAGTTGGCCTTTATTTAGTGTTACTTTTGCTTCACTAGATTGATGGCTTTTATGCTACATTACTCAAATACATCTTACGTTACCTTTGCCCATCTCCCGTTACCTTTGCCCATCTCCCGTTACCTTTTCCCATATTACAACCTTAGAAAAGTCCTTTCATTCATGATTATGTATGAGTTTCTTAGTGGTGGAGAAATGAAATGATATGTGAAGTTATGGAATGTTATGATCATGAATGGTGTTTAAATGTACCTATAGATCTATCTTATTTAGACATATTTTATCCAATTATACCTCTAGATTGCTCAGTTTCTAAAGGTGATGAATGTTGATTGAGCATGAGTAGAAGCATTGAATGTTGAGTTCTTGCTATGGTTTTGGAAGTTATTTCTCTTTGCTTATGACTATCTCTTCTTGAAAAATATGGAAAATGAGTAAGTGTTTTAGTTTGTGACTTTGGTTTTGTTGATTTGCTTAAGGACAGTCAAAAGCTAAAGGTGGGGAACTTGATATGTGCTTAACTGTTGATACATTTAATCATTGGCATTTAGTGATTAATGCTTTAAAATGCTTAAGATACTCGCCTTAGTTCATATTTGATTTTAGGTACAATTTGGAAGCATAATAGCTAAAGTGAGCCGAAAGCATACTCGTTGAGCCATTTTCTTAAGATTCACACTCATTTGGCTTCATGGAGCAAGAAGGAGAAGGGTTAGAATGAAGAGGAGACAAGAAAATACCAAAAGGAATGAAGATATGCAAGATCATGGTCATAAGATGTGTCTCACGACCATGAAAAAATATTCATGGCTGTGAGACACGTGACACTCCTTGTCATGCCCATGACTCATACTCATGGGCATGACACACCAAGTCACTCCCGTGAACTTGCCACCTTTCCCTCCTATAAACTAGTTTTTTTAACCATAAAAGCATTGTTTTGTGACGATGGAAAGGGGAACTGGAACAAACGCGGTTTTCTTCATTTCTTCGTCTGTCTTTGACATCTCCAGAGGTGATTCATGACTCTTTCTTGGAGATTAATGGAGAGGATGGAGGGCTAACCTTCGCAACGCTGGTTCAGAGGTGAAGTCGACACTAAGGAGCATATTTAAGTATATCGTCTTTGTGTATCGTGTTCTTTCCTTCTTTTCAAATTGTTTATGTTATCTTGTGTTTATTAATTGGGTATCGTGTAAGAATAATCTTGATGCTCTATTGGATTGTTTTTCATGAGAATCCATTGCTATAACTTTGAATACGATAGGTAATAGTCGTGTTTGAATTCGTTTGTGGCAACTAATGGTATAATATCATTAAGGATAGTCCGAGCTTATGTGATTATTGCTTAAATTGGTTTATTTTTCTCACTCGTAAGGTGGCTATCTAATTAAACTTAGAGAACTTGTTCTAGATTATCCGATGATTAGGGTTAATTAACGAGCTCTTCTTGATTAACTACGACTTAAGGAAAAATCAAGATTATCAGAGCTTATTATTAATTCACGATCAATAGTCTAAAGAGAAGTGGGAAGATGATAATGCAATGACGTATGTAAAATTGTGCATAGGCTGACATTTAACCGAAGAATTAAATTTCAAACCATTCATCAATTTTATCACTTAGTTGTTGTTTAATTCGAGTTACTTTTATATAGTTTAATTTTTTTCTCTCGATTGCATCAACCTTAAACCCCCCCATTTTATTCCTTTTACATTAATTATTTTCATTGCAAAAATTAACCGAATATTTTCTATGGATATGATCCTGATTCACCATAGCTATAAGTTTTTAGTATGCAAAGTCAGTAAATTTTGCAATGCACTCAACACGCACTGTCAATTATACCTCTTTAGACAATTAATGGAATATTACAAGGATAGATAGAGGGCCCTACATATAGTTTTGATTGACTTAGAGAAGGATTATGACAAGGTACGTAGGTAAGTCACATGGAGGTGTTTAGAATTTAAGAGAGTTATTGTGACTTATATACGGTTTATTAAGAATATGTAATAATGTCTTAGGATTAGAGTAAGGATGACAGGAGGAGATACATAACATTTTTTAATCAATATCAGGTTACCCCAAGGATCTTGTTGAGCCCATTCATGTTGGAAATAGTTATGGATGAACTCATAAGAATATCCAAGGAGATGTGGCTTGGTGTATATTATTCTTAGATGACACAAAAGACGAAGTTTATGTCAAGCTAAAACTTTGATGAGAAAGGCAAGATTCAAAGGCTTTAAATTAAGTAAAACTAAGACTGAGTACTTATAATATAACTTTTTGAGTCATAAGACTGCATTTGATATAGAGATACATATCAATTCAAAAGTTATACCACAAAAAGATTATTTTAGGTACCTTGAATCTGTCATCTAAAGAAATAGAGAGATAGATGATAACATAGTTCACCATATCAAATCATAATGTCTGCTATTATGAATGGTTATGTTACGAATTTTTATTTAATAGGGGATAAATATCGTAAAAATAATGGAAACTTTACCAAAATTTTTGTAAATTGTAGTTCACTTATAACACTTTATTCTGATGCAGGAAGAGCCTATGGGTAGGAAACCTACACTACATCAGCTCTTTTTGTACACCCACAATAAGAAGCGTGATAGTGTGACCTTCGTCAACATGCAATGTAGACAACTTAATGTATGTAAAATTTATACTTTAATGTTAATTTGATAAATATTATTAGTTAAAATTTATCACTTATTAACATAAACAATCATAATGATAGGACCAAATATAAGAAAGTATTGAACGACAGTCTCAAAACTATGAAAACTGTTGATGAGAGTCAGACATATCTTGATGCAGTTGGTGGTAGGGATTGTAGTGGAAAGATGTTTAGCTTAGGTTATTTTGCAAACAGATGTTATTCGCAATCCTCCACATCCAGTACAACTAGATCTAGTAGGCGATTCGCATCTAATGAGAGATTCATGCTTGAGAGCACAGTGGAGATGATGACAACTCAGTTGCGATAGTTGATGGAGTACATAGCCCAGCTCCATAATGAGATGGATTAGTTGAAGGGGAAGGGCAACAATTCATCGCAGCAGTCAGATTATCCGCATTCACAAACTGCATAACTTAGATTTATAATATTTCGGTATTTAAATGCATTTTATTTTATGTTTGCTGCTCTTATATATTTTATGAATTCTTAATTTAAAGTTATTTTCAAGATAGTAATTGTTGTACATTATAATTTTTATATTATATTACTAATCAGGATAATTTTTATATTATATTATTAATCAAAATTATGTTATTTAGAGAAATAAAATGTAGAAAAAATCAATATATTATCAACAAAAAATTCGGGTGGTAAGTAAAAAATGGTAGCTAAAATTACTATAGGTAAATTTTCTGATAAAAATTATGTTATATTCTGTAGGTAAATTACCGATAGAATGATATATTCCGTAGGTAAATTTAGTAACAGATATTGTCAATAAATTTAGCGACAGAAATATTAATTTCATTCGTAATTTTAGAGATGGAAAATGTAATTCTGTCGATAAATTAACTGGCAAAAATTTTGATGTCGTCGAGAAATTTAGCAACAAAATTACAATTTTATCAAAAAAATTTACTTACAATCATTTTTATTGTGACTTTTTTTATCGATAATTTTCGTCGTCAAATTTATTTACATACACAAAATCAGTAATTTTTGTGACTAAAACTATTTTTTTTTTGTAATAACTTACGCAGAGGCATCGGCCCAAGAGAAAATACATAATATAAGAGTCTCGCTCCGAAATGAGCAACGTCTCCAATCACGTGTCTAGGTAATTGGCGATCCAATACGGGGCAGCAGAGAAGAAAGCAAATGCTAAAAAACATGCACCAAGACCAAGTGCGACTGTGCGAGGGATGGTTTGGTCATGGTGGGCCTAAATGGGAATAGGAAAAAGGACCAACACGTTGGTGAGCTGTCAATCTGCAGATACCGACACGTGTAACTCAGGGTGGTCCCAACCTTATTCTTAATGAACGTGCTTCGAGTTCGACAGCAACAGCTGCTCTGGCTGCGATCCTATGCACATGTGCCTACCAATTACTTGGTGTGCGTGTCATTCATTCATTCTTTCTGTCCCTTTCTTCTGTTTGTAATTTTTGGTGTCTAAGAAATTTCTTTTTCTTTTTTTAGTTATGGAATCCAAAAAATGTTAACTTAAGAGCTAGAGTTAGAAGATCAAATCACTGTTACACTTTTATGTTCCAACATTGTTTCTTTCAACTTATCTTATCTATATATTTATACGAAACTTACATAAATATATGGACGAGATAAGTTGAAACAGCATTGAAATAGTAAAAATAAAACAACATGCACCTTTTCAAGAAAAGTCTAGATCTTTTATCTAATATTATAGTGTTTTATTTTGTCTCATAAATTTCAGTCATTTATTTATGTAAATCTTACTTGAATCATGCATAAATAAACGTGAAAACTACATAAATAAATAGCTAAAAATTTATAAAACAAAATAAAACATTATGTATAATACTCCCTCCTATTCAAAATAAGTGTCGGTTTAGAGAAATGCACACTTATTAAGAAAGTTAATAAAATGTCTGATATACCTTTATTAATTACATGTTAAAGAGCCTTGAAAATATGATCTGTGTAATTAAGATGTAAGAGAAATTAAAAGGTAATTTTGGAAGTAAAATTATAAATATACATAAAAAGTTAAAAATGACACTTATTTTAAATAATTAAAATTTTTACACTTATTTTAAATAAAATGGAGCATAATATTAGACAAAAAAATTCGATCCCACTAAAAGGGGCGTCCCTTCGTTTTGCCCCCTTTAGTTTACAAAGTACAAATGTACGTGAACACAATAGATTTAATGTTGCTTACACTTATATTCGTTTTGTGCATTCTTAAATGATATTGTCACGCATCTCAAGGTATTGGAGTTTGGAGGCAACAGAAGTTAACTGTCTTGCACTAAGGATGACTATATCTAGTTGTCGGCAAGTCTAATATTATGTGGAATACATATTTACACGTGGAGATGGTGCAATCACATATACTTCGTATTATGAATAATTTAGAAAAGAAAGAGAACTAAAAAAGATCAATTATAAATCATGGTACAGGGTTGAAAAGCTGCAACTGAAACTTTTCCAATCTCCAGAGATCTCCTTCGTCTGCCACTTTGGACCAGAACCCTAGACATTGACGAATCGTTTTGATGATAGCGGATAGACTTATCGTTTCACGCCAACTCGTCAAAAGACTGGGATACGCACAAAACTGAGACAAAGAATGTGTCAAAACAAAGGTTTTTGCTTGCTCATTGAGGTTTGAATGGGCGCAGAAAAAGGTAATGGGGTGCAGTGACACATGTAGCTAACTTCGTAGCTTTTAGTAATACATGCCAGCTTGAGATATAGTAACTGTGCGATCTCTGGGGAGCCACCATATCTTTTCTCAATTATTGTAGCCCTTTTGTTTTTATTGCATCGGTTTGATCCAAGCGCCAACTTGCTCTTCCCCTTCCATCACTTTTCACCACCAAATTCAATTCTCACCACGCAACTAGTTGTCTTGCAAGAAAATCTACACTAGGATCGACCTACTATACATTGATGTTGATGATAAACACGAGATAAGATTTTCTCTCTAAGTTTACGGTGTTCTATTTTATCCCATAAATCTCAACCATTTATTTATGCGAGTTTTGTGTAGATCCCATATAAATAAACGCGAAATTCGCATAAATAAATAGCTGAAATATGAGACACCATAAAATTGGACAAAAAATTTTATAGTATCTTATTCATAAGACAAAATAAGTACCGTAAAATTAGTTGTCTTACCAGAAAATCTACACTAGATCCCTCGAGGATTGACCTACTATACATTGATGTTGATGATAAACACACATGCCTCCCAGATTATCCCCGCTCATCTTCCACACGCTAATCTAAGACAATTCGTTCTAAATGAACGGTTAGAATTTAAAGAATAACATGTTTTAAATTTTTATGAATAAAAATTAGAAAACGTCAATTTTTTTGTGTGATTTCATAAATTTTTATTGACGTTTTTGTAATTTTAAAATTTGCTGAGAGCTTTCTGTATTTTATAAAAGAATTTAGAACTCTTGTATGTTTTTCAATGTTAAATATTGTTAATGTAATAAATATCAGACCTATAATATTTTAAAGATTAGATAAGAAGTTAAATTAGTAATACAAGACATTTAAAGTTTAAAAAATTTTATAAAATTAACTAAAGATTGAATAAAATTAAAAATTTTGAAATATGATTGAAAAAGATTGTTCTTAACTAGAAAATTTTGAAATTTAATTAAAAATTTGTATAAATTTATAAAGTAAAATGGTAGTATAAATTTTTTTATGTTGCTTTACACCTGAAAAAACAACATTATTATTATTATTAATCTCCTACTTATTGTTATTATTATTATTGTTATTACTACTTTATTTTTACTTTTTAATTTAACTTAATTTAATTATTCATTCTTATTTTTGTGGGTTATTTATAAACAACCTCTTTGCTAATTAAGGGATAAGGCTGCATGCACCGGACCTTCCCAAGCCTAATATTTAGCAAAATTTTTATGTCTTAGTTGTTGTAGTAACATTATTCCTTCTGTTAAAAGTTTTTTAAAAAAACTGGAAACCTTTTCTTTATTATTATGGTATAACTTAAACAATAATGTGATGTTTAAATAATTAGGATATTGTATTATTTTTTATTTTAAATTAAAATTATGAATTTCTTTGATGCTGTAAAACGTGCAAAAGATTCAAATAAAGCTTAACATAAGCTAACATGTTATGGTTAATTGTGAAGGAATTGAATCCATCTTTAATAATTAAAAATATTTTTTGTGAATGCAAAAGAAAAATGAATATCTATCCAAAAATATATTAATTACGATTTTAATTAAACCTGGAGACCAAGTACAAGTTTGTTAAGGTGTAAGTAGAAACTTGAAAAGCTAATAACAACCAAAATATATTACATTGAAAAGGAGAGAGGAACGTGTAATACGTGGTACAAATCTTATTACGTTTCCAACATTATACATGAAAGGATTAAAAATGAAGGTCATGCGGAATACCTGATTTCAGTTCTATCTTTGATTCCGATGCTGTTTTCGAACTCCAAACAAATACGAATCTCTTAGGACCTTTATGGAAAGTATTTCCCAACATGAGGTTTACGTTTTTCTACAATTTTCTCAAAACGTAAGCTCTTTTAACGGGTCAGAGAATCTTTATGCTTAAGATTGATATAAGCAACTGCAGGAGATCTTAATTTTTATACATGGCTTTAATATCGAGCTTTTCCGTCACAAGGCCGATATGAATCAGGTCCACACAAAAAGGGGATCAATTTTTTATCCGGACTTTGACCCATTGATTTAGATCATTTATTAGATCACTTTATTATCTTTATTTGAATCAAATTACGTAATTTAACCAATAATTTATTGAAAAACTAAAAAAATGTAATTAATAGTTGCCCAACTTTATAGAAAATGACAAAATTGTCAAACAGAAGGTCATCCCAAAACTTGCATATATACATATTTAAGTACACCAACATGCATATATTGATAAAACGAAAATGTTGAGAAGAAGCAGTGAATTCCATTCCATATACGAAGGCACAGCAAAGAGTGTTTGAGGTTGAAGACATGGACATGACTGAAAATTTGCAGCTTGGCTTGGTGGAGAATGGAAAAAGAATAAAAAGTAATGGTCACATCAAAACGTTTAAAAGTCACGAGTGGAATAGAATCTTCACGTGAAAATTGCCCAACCTAAAATTAAACTTGGCCCCCTTTTGTCACCCAACACACAATAGCATGGCACGAAAGTGACTTTCCTTTTCCATGTATATTTTTTTAAATTATCAAATTGCGGTCAGTCGAATATAAGTATCTCGAAGAAGGAGGGAGGGCCAAAATGATGGAAACAACTTGAATTTGCAGAACCCCTTTTGGACATTAATATCTTTGTGAGATTTGAAGCCCTATCGAATGTGTGCACTTTTGGTCGGCAGGTTGTTGTAAGTTTTCCCTTCAGTCCTTCATTTCTTCCCCGGAAAGAGAGATTTCAATCAACTCCATGTCCTCCACATGTTTCGGATACTATCTTCAAAAATGTCACCTTTAGCAATATTAAATATAGACCATTTTAACATTGCCTCAGTCACTTTTTAGTTCACTCAGTGCAGTCGACAGATATTTTTTATTTAATCTATAAACCTAAGCTACGTATCTTTAAATATATGCTTATTTATGTGTTAACGAATATATAAAACCAATTAAGTTGGTCTTACATAATAGTTTAAGCTATTGTGATGAAATAGTCACTTAACATGGTATCAGAGCCTTTGTGACCAAGTGATCGTGAGTTCAAATCTTATCATCTACCTATCATTCAGCACAAGGTAGAGTGAATCTGTGCAAATTTCAAGCCCAAAGAGCTTTCACTTGAGGAAGTGTGTTAGTGAGTATATAAAACCATTTAAGTTGGCCTCACTATTGTGATAAAACAGTCACTTAACAGAGTGTGTGTATTATTATAAGCTTGTGCAAATTTCAAACTCAAAGAGCTTTCACTTGAGAAGGTGTGTTAGTGAATATATAAAATCAATTAAGTTAGCCTCACACAACAACTTAAGCTATTGTGATGAAACGGTCAGTGTGTGTGTGTTATTATAAACTTGTGCAAATTTCACACTCAGAGGGCTTTCACTTGAAGAGATGTGTTAGGGAATATATAAAACCAATTAAGTTAGCCTCATATAACAGCTTAAGCTATTTTGATGAAGCAGTCATTTAACAGTGTGTGTTATTATACTGTTTATGCATGTTCCACCACTAAGTACGATTTTTAATGAAGCACTTGACCTCATTCAATAACTTAAGCTACCGTGACAAAACAATCATTTAACTGCGTGATTTATTATACTGTTCACGCATGTTCCACCACTAAGTTATACGGTGCTTAATGAAACACCAGAAAATGATGAGAGCCGGAACAAATAAAAAGATGATATGGTCAATAACGTAATGATGTGTGAGAAAGGACCGCATTCATCATATCTTCAAATTGTATTCATTGCGTGGTAGGTTTCTATTTTTTACAAAAAGATAGAAAGGCCAACTTGAATCATTCGTTTTAATTGAGTGAGTCAGTCATCTCTACAAATTATAGTTTAATTCTAATAACAAAGAACTAACTAAAGCTTAAATACTTTCTAATCAACGTAATATTAAATACTAATCCACATGTACTTACCTTCATTTGTTCACAAAAATAGTAAACAACATAACCAGTGACAGACTCGTGAATTTAAGATAAGGGATCCAAATATTTAATTTTTTAAATTTTGGGGAGTTCAGTGCACCACTAACCTCTAAATAACATCGTCCTAATATATATACATGTATATATATATAATTATTTAATAATTTTAGGAGTGACTGGCCTCCACTTACCTCCGTCCCAAAACATAACATACCTAGTTACATAAGATTTTCCCGTTTTGCAAGAGTCGAGAGATGGTAGCTATTAAATGACTGTTTCATCAATTGGTATATATTATAAAAATATATAATAGCATAGACTTAAAATTTTAATTTGTATTAATTGGACTAATTAGTCAATTGAAATACTATAAAATATTGAATCAATTTTATAAAATAAAAAATTCAAATGGTTAAATTGAAAAATATATTATATATTTTTATATTTTAACTAAAAATATATTTTAAAATGATTCTTATTTTTAAGAATAAAATATTTTTATGTGATTTTAATAAATGACTAAAAAAACAAAAATTCAAACAAAAAGTGTCGTCTATGCCACATTTGCACCTCCCTATTATTAGTCATGATTATGAATTAGCATAATCATGACCAATGTATTTGTCGCAACCACAATATAATAATGTAGCTTTAGGCGGCCATGGTCAAGCTCTAGACCTATGAATGACATGATGGCCTTGTAAGATGGTAGAATTTCTAGGTTTAATAATCTAGGGGGGCGGCACTAAATTAATAAGCATGGCAGCAACACTGGGTCCATGCAATCTTTGCCGCATCCACTCTATATGGTCACCAATGTCTCATCCTATTAGTCACTATTATTGGTGTTAAATTTTCCATTTACAACCAAAAGGAAGATCAAAATATCTTTCCAAAAAAAAAAAATAGGTAGATCAAAATACTTTAGTATTTTTAAAAGTTCAAATAATCCTATATATTTAATAGACTAATGTTAAAATATAATTAATTATGAAAAATGTGAAATGTATAAAATTAGAGCAAAATCAAAATAACCTTAAAATAATACTATTTTAAGCAAATCTACACAATATTTTGATTAATTATGGTACTTTTAAAACTCAATTTATTGTTGTAATAGATTTATAATTTTCAAATTACTATTTATGCATTTTCACACTATTTAAATTAATTATTTATATATCTTTAAATGTTTTTCAAAAGTGGGTTAATTATGTAAATTTTAAAGAATGTTAGGAATCAAAATTATTTCAAATATATGAGAGTTCCTCTTAACCTTAAACATGATTTGTAAAGGGTTACTCTTCATATATAATCAAGAAGAGTTATATGGAGAGTTGCTCTTACCGATTAAAGAAATAAGATAGCAAATCTTTAAGTAAAATTTAGGGAGTGGACATAAGTTAAATGGTGATTGAATCAATATAACTTAGTTTTATCTTTCTTTTCCTACTTTTTTTTAATTATTATTGTGATTCCTTGATGATTATCATATATAAGCTTGCTATAATTATTCTTTATAGTAGCCAATTTAACCATTAATCTTCAAATAAAACAGAAAGTTAATACACACAATTCACCTTTCTCTTATGTGTCATTCACCTTTCTCTTATCTAGATAATGAAAAATTAAATAGCATGTTTGGAGCCTAAAAGAGCTATAATAAGAGGCATGCAACATGTATCACTTATAGAAGTGCACCATCTAATGCCAAGATCATTCTTTTGAATGCTAAGTATGTCTATAATAAGCATACTATATCTCTAATGTATAAAAATTACATGCTCATCCATTGTCATCTAGGCCCGAGTAAAAGGAAAATTCCATGTATTCATGTATGAGTCGCATTTTAAACATAGAAGATATAACATTCACGGAAAAAATATGCACATTTTTTTACGAGGTCATCTCAAAACAACATGCAACATCCTTCTCATTCATGTAGTCCTCTTTATCATCAAAATGACATTAAACAAACTTACAATCATTATGAGTTTCATTATAAGAATAAAGAGTGACATTTGCTCCCATTCAATAGAGGCTTTATAAGAATAAAAAAAATATGACTTTTGCTCAAAATCATCATAGGTCGTATTTGCATAGAAAGAGTATGTCATATATTAAATCGTTTATTAGGCCTCTTTGTCACATAAAGAGAGGTTTTATTTCTTCCACATATCTAAAAAAGGAATTATATCACCCACATCATCCATCAAAACCTTTATAAATTGTACTCTTATAAGTCTTTATATGACACTCACACTTTCAATTCCTATCATGTGAGAAGTTATTTTTATGATGATTATGGACATATATATAATTTATTCTTTGAAACAATGCTTCTTAAGTAAATCCAAAAATATATTGGTTAAACATCAAATGAGTACCAATAATTGATATCACATATGTTGATATCAAATGAGGAATAACAATGGTATCTCAACAATTGATTTCAAAAGAAAAATCACCAAGATCCGTCACATGAACTAAAGATGTTGATATCAGAAGATCACTTGTTGAACTAAGAAAGCAAAAGCCATAACTATTGGTGGTACATAAAAAAAGGCATACACTTACTTTTTTTGATTGCCCACGAGGTGTCTTAGGAGAGTCCCAACTATGAGAAGGTACCTTTAAACCATCCACACCTAGACTAATCCCCGCTCGAGTTAGGTAGGTCCCTTGCGGGAGGCAAAGCTCTGACTTTAAGTTTTGAACAGCTGCATACATGAGGGGAGTTTGAACCCACGATCTCACTTAAGCCAAGAGAGCCCCTTACCAACTTACCTGCGCCTTGGGGTTGCACACTTACTTTCATATTGATATATTTGAGCATATTGACTTAACATGTATATTTAGGGGGAAAGTATTGCTCAAATATTTAGAAAAGGGAAGAGAGATTTTTTTTTGATGCATATATATTTACATATAATATTTTTTCATGTTCATAAAAAAGGAGATAGAATAGTGATAATAAAACTTAACCATTTCATCATCCATGAATTAATAGGGTATATCCATTACATATTGCTTTAGCATAGATAAAACTCATTCAATGACATTTATTTTCCTAGTATGACTAATTATTTTGTCATCATAAAAAGAGAGAGATTGTTGAACCAAGTGAGGTTCTAATCCATAATTTTAATGATAGCAACATATGTGACTATTAATATTTTTATTCTTAATGTTATTAATAAATTAATATATGGAAATTTAAGTTTAATGAAATGACAAAGTGGGCAAGAGAGAGATGCCCTGAACTTTATGATTGTGTAATTGCTACAATTGGTGAGATTATTTGAGATGCACACATTGAGAGTTTTCTTTAACCTTAAACAAGATTTATAAATATTTACTCTTTTTCTTCAACAAAAAAAATACTCTTTACATGTAACAAAGAAAAATGTTACATGAAAGGTGGCTATTCATAAATTGAAGAAACAAGATATTGACTTTTCAAAGTGAAATTTAGGGAGTCAAGGTAAGCCAAGAGTTATTTAATTGAACCACTATAAATATATTTTGTCTCTCATTCCCTACCCTCTTTAATTATCATACATATAAATTTGCTATAATCATTTATTAAATTAGACAATTCATTCGCTAATTTTTAAATAGGGTAAAAAATGAACATGCACAATTTGTTCTCTCTTATGTGCCATTTGGAGACCAATAACTTTATATTACTAAAGTTAAATAAAAATGAATTGTGCTGAAAATGCGTAAAGCTTGACCGTTAAATATATGTAAAGGAAGTGTACATCTCATTACTGAGACAATTATAAATCTTATGTTTGGATATTTGTTAATATATCAAATTAGATATGTAATTATTAAAATTATTTTTATAATTCCTTCATTTCAAAAATTGGGTAAGACCTATTAACAACAACAATCACAGTACACAAAAACTTCCCATTTTATGAGAATCGGAAGAAGTACATCAATTATACATAATATTCCTTTTGTATTTTACAATGAAACTGTTTTCGTGACCCGAACTTATAATCTCTTGCTTACAAAAGAATGTCCTTACTAGTTGTTTCAGAGCTTGCCCTCGATTAAGACCTATAACTTATCACAAATATAACATCGAATTGTACGGGATACTTGCTTTTGGATGATGTATTTGCAGTGAACTAAGTTTAAAAATTGTATGCATTTTATGGCTAATATTTGTGACCGTTAAAACCTTTGTATGCATGTTTTTCAAGTAAGCAGATTTGAAAATTTGACATAATAAAGAATAATTTTCCGCGCATGATGATTCACCGTGTGTAGCCGACACTGGATGGAAACTTTCAACTTTTCTTCATCTTATCTTCCTTCCTCTTTTGTCCTATCATATGATTAAAGAGTTTTGCAGGTACTTAATCAACCTTTTTAACTTTTGCCATTGACAACGCAAACATATATATATATATGTATATATATATATATATAAACACATGGTATTTTAGTTACGTATTCTGGATCGAACGTGAAAGGTCAAGAAATGAAGAAATGAAGAAATGTAGAAAATATATGATTTCAGTCTTTGTAACTTCAAAAGAGCTTTCCAAAGTTGAAACGAGTGCTAATCCACTACTGTCTTCACGGGAAACTACTATTCGGGACGTGAGTAAAGTCTACCTACAGTTTTTTCAAAACATAAGCTCTCTTAACAAGTCAGAAAATCTTTTAAGCTTACGATTGATTATATAAGTAACTGTACGAAACTTTAACTTTTATATATAACATTCATATCGAGCTTTCCATCACAAGACTGATATGGGTCTGGTTTACACTGATTGAGATTCATTTTCTACACAGATTTTGACCTATTGATTTAGATCATTTATTGGGTCATTTTATTATCTTTATCTGGATCAAATTACGTAATTTAACAGATAAGTTATTAAAAAAATCAAAAAATGCAATTAATAATTGTCTAACTTTATAAAAATGACAAAATTGAACATCATTTATTTCTAAATTAGTTAATTATCGATCTTTTATTACCTTCAATATAATTTCTTTCTATTGAAATAATTTTGAACTCTTATTAAGAAAATTAAATTTACTGATAAAATCTTTATGTCTGAAAACTCCAAAACTCATATGTTTATATATCACGAATATTTCATGAAAAGAATTTTTTACTTAATTTTTTCTCTAATATTACGTTAATTTTTTAATTTAGCCCTTCGATTTTTATGATTTATAAATTTTATTTTATTTTATGTTTGACATAGTCATATTTAATGATTTATGAATATTTACATTATTGCCAATGAAAATTAAAAAAAGAAAGAAACAGGCGACTCCTGTCATTAGCATCTATAATAAAGGTCGCGACAGGTGAGCCGTCAACGGTCAACCATTTGAAAAGCTCCTTTAATTATACAAAAATTCAAGTTTGGATTGCTTTTAGCAGTTAGCATAGAATAACGTGGCAGACGTTCACACTGGTCAAATTAAAGTCAAACCGCAATTAAGAAATTTTGACATGTGCAACACGGGATGGTGTATTTGCCGTTTTATATGATGGTTAGGTTAGGACATGAAGAAGTATAAGTTTCTAGATTGAACAGGTAAAATCAAACCTAAGAATAGTTTAAGTTTAATCACGACTTCTTCTTAGCAGGGTGTTTGTTTCTATTTTTATTTTTATTTTTATTTTTATTTTTAAATTTAATTTTTAATTTCTATTTTTGATTTTAGTTTTGGTTTCTTTCGGTTTTCAAAAATTATGAAAACTAAAAAGTGGATTTTGTTTTTTCATAATTTGATTTACTATCATTTAAATATATATTATTTAATTATTAATAAAAATCATGAATAATTTAATTCAAGATTATATATTTAATAAATTAAAATTAATTATCAATAAAATTATGAATGATTTAATTTAATTTTATAATTAATTTATATTTAAATAAAATTTAATAATTATTAATAAATATAATTAAATTTAAAACGTATAATTATTCAAATAAAATTTTATTTCATAATTAAAATATATATCAATTAAATATTAATTTATAAATAAAATATTAATTTATAAATTATATATTTTATTAAAATAACATAATTTTATTAATAAATATTATATAAGAGATTAGATAAATTTATTTAATTAAAAATAAATTATCTTTAAATTTTATCTAAAATGTAATTATTATCACTACATTAACATTAACAATCAAACAAGTTTTGTGTTTTTATTTGAAAGAAAAACAGAAATAAAAAACTAAAAACGAAAACTGAAAACTACAATAAAAAAACAGAAATCCTTAGCAACTTACCGTAACTTTATAAGCATTCAATTTAACACACCAAAATTTAAAAAGATTCAATAATACACAATTCTATGTTTAGCCATTGTATAATAAAAAGTAGGACTTTTAAGAAGCACCTACCTATTATTTATCTAATTATTCTTAATAATTAAGTAGTTGGGGGTGGTTGCAAATTACAATAGTGTTATTGTTACTTACTAATAAGGAATTGAATACTCACGTACCATCTAACTATCATACTAAATAACCTTAACTTATAACAACTTTTTGTTTTTTTAATTTACGAGGTGTTCTAGAAAGGTTCCAATTATGAAAAGATACCTATCTATACTTAGATTAATACTTGCTCGAGTTGGGTAGGTTCTTTGCGGGAGGCAAAACTTTGACCCTAAATTTTAAACAATTACATTCATAAAGACAGTTTAAACTCGTAATTTCACATAAGTCAGAAAAGTTACTTGCTAAGTCAGCTGGAAGTTTCGTAACAACCTGTTTGAACAATCATGCAATAGCTAAATCTCATTACTCATGAGCGTTCTTGTAACCGAATCCGTTACTTAGTGGTGTGGGTGTGTGATCGTATTGGGCACGGTTTTTTTAATAAACATCTCAGTCAAAAGGGCTTGGTCAACCAAATAAAAGGGAGGGAAGGTAAGGTAAGGATTATTCGATTAAATATGTTACAAAATCACCCCTAAAAGGGAAAATGTAGCTTTCGCTGGTGGGTCCCACCAATCACTTTTGAATACATCAATGCTTTTTTTTAGCTGCACGTGTTGGAATTCAACCAAATCTTTTTGCCAGCTAAGCATTGGCTGGGGTTGCCGCCGAGTCAACCCCTGTCGGTCGCTACCAATCGTACGGTCCTTGTTAGTTTGATCTTTCCTGATTTCCAATGTACGCTCATGATAATTTATTTCACATGTTTTCTAAAAACATATAATTTCGGTAGAAAGAAAAGGAAAAGAACATGGGTTAGACTTTGGGAAGACGCAGGGACAGACGACAGAGGGACAGACAATAGCTTTATTCGTGGGTGGCACAGCTGGAATTAGCGGGGACACAGCTGGCACTAATATGTGGCTAACGTCGCCGTTTTATTCCGTTTGGTTTCATCTTTTTCATGATTCTGTTACATTTTTTTGGGGCTTATGCCCTAAATAAATAGAACGTTGGTGTCTCTCTCTGAGCATTTGAGAACTTCCATCTACTTGGACAAAACCGAATCAAAACCTAAATGCAAAAGGCTACCTTTTTTTTCTTCCTATTTTGCCCTTGCCCCTTTCCCTTTTTGACAAATGAGTCCCCACCAATTTATTTTTGTTTATTACGCTGTTAAGGGCATTTAGGATGTTTATTACATTTTTTTGTTTATTTACTTTATTTATTTATTTTATCAAAATAGAATAAAACTGCATACTATACGATCTCTTTATATCTTAAAAGTTTGTAAGGTTTTGGTTGCGTTTGGTGAATAAAGAATCAGCCACTTTTTAATTGATTCAAGTCTTTCAGCTGTTTGACAAATTCTTGTTCGGTGAGACGATGAATAAGTAGTTTATTTGTCCCAAAAAGCTGAATTTTGAAAAGCTACTCAATAGCAGCATTTTCATATGAACAGCTGCTTATGACCAGCGAAAAATCAATTCTGCCAACCACCTGCGTTTACACGTTCCACTCTACTGCTTCACCATAACACTAAAATATCAACCATTTCATTTTCTTCTTAATTTGTTGAGGACTCATTCGACAAAGATGTACAACTCTCGTAAATATCAACCATATGTCATAAGCGTTTTCATATAATCAGTTGCTTATGACCAGCGAAAAATCAATTCTGCCAACCACCTGCGTTTACACGTTCCACTCTACTGCTTCACCATAACAC
>JAOSBP010000008.1:21387809-21403674 GCA_027563825.1 Erythroxylum mucronatum
TGATTTCCGGCACAAATCCTACCTCACTAGTGATTCTCCTCTAATCACTAAGCTTACAATAAAGATGAGATAAAGATAAAAGATCAATGCTCAATACAGATTTGAAATAAGCTAAGAGCAATATAGAGCAAGCTTGGAGTAGATCGTTGAGTTATTTTTGGCTACATCGACATCTATATATTTTTCCTTGATCTTAATCAATTTATTTGCAGCCTACTTGGAAGATTATAGACGTTGGATCCTCTACTAGCCGTTGCTAATAATCTTGTAGTCATTGCATAAATATTTCCTTTCCATTTGTGTCTAATTGCCTTCGTCAGAGACAGTCTGCTGTACTCATAAGTCGACTTATCGTGGTGTGAAAGTCGACTTGTCAATCTCCATAAGTCGACTTGTGAAGTGTAAGTCGACTTGTATCAACGTTTTTCGTAAAAACTTCTCCGCTCTTAGATAACTCGACTTGTGCATTGTAAGTCGACTTGTGTGTAAGTGTAAGTCGACTTGTTGCTACTTCCAACGGATACCTTTAATCAAATCTCCCATAATCTTCATTTTTAATGTCTCAATCATGTTGAAGATTGTTTCCTTCTTGATTCCTCAATGATTTATAATGTCTTCTAGATTTCTTTCAATCCAAAACACCTGCAATAAATTTCTTAACCAATTCTATACATTTTATATTATCAAAACATAAGTAGGATTTAATTTGTCAACCATCATTGGTCCAACAAAAAGTATTGAAGTGTCATTTAGTGTAATGAATTTGGATGATGGTAATGATGAGATTCCTTTTAGTGTTAGGGATTTTATATCAAATGAAAATTGAGGCAATGCAATATGACTGCATATCAATAATACCTAAAAAATGATATGATACTGTGTTGTCTTATATCGAAATTTGGTACTGAAATGTACCAAGATTTGGTACCAAAACATACTGGTCGATATCAAAATATTAACTAGTTACTATACTAAATTGCAAAATTTAAAAACTTAAGGACTAAATTGAAAAATTTAAAAAGTAACCCTAATAACTAAACCTACTTGACCCACTCGCTAATCCCACCCAACCTGCTACCGTCTACAATGTGCCTCTGTCACTTTTCTCACTGTCTCAGCTTACTGTCTTAGCCTGCCATTGCAGCAATCACTGTAGCACTAATTAGGCTTGTTGACCATCCATCGCATGCTCAGTATTGCACCCACACCCACACCCACACCCACACTTGCACCATCATGCGCACACTTTACACCCCCATTCGCACCATCGTACTCGACAGAACCCATCGCACCTGTTCACCCGTAGTTGCGAACCACTCTTGCACCCATAATCAACTACATCCAAACCCAGCTACACTAGCACCCATATCCAGTCGCACTTGCACACAGGCCAGCACTTGCACCTATTGACTTGCACCATTACACCATAATCTATATGCAAATCCACTGACCCGACCTACACCAGTCTAAGGATTCAGTGAAGGCTGTAAAAAATTATGCATTTGTGTTCTATAGTCCTTGTGATTCTAAGATAGGGATTCTGTGAAGTTTGCAAAAAATTGCGACAAATTTTGTGGAATTGTGGATTATGGAATATGGATATTGAAATATTGAATTGCGAATTTATGATGAATTGTGTATTTATTTCTTGTGACGTTGTGTTGTCAAGTAATTATGTATGTTGAATTGCGATTGATGAATTAAATTGTATAGTGTATGTTGACTCTTGATTGTGGAGTTAATTTGAGTAAGAAACTAAGAATGTTGGATAAAATTGGTGAATGAAAGACTATTAAATTAAAATAGGAATTAGGATTTTAGCAACAATTAGTTAAGAAACAAAATAATGATAAGCATTACAAATTGAATTGTATTGATTGGGTTGAAAAAACCCTCAAAATTAATTCTGATTCTCTAACTTCTTGTAGTAGTCATGGAACTAGGTCAAATCCCAAAAGAACAAAAAACTAGTTTCTTAATTTCAATTAATAAAACAAAGTTTGGGGTTTATTATTAATTAACTAATTTACTAAAATTAACAAAGAATCAAAATAAATCAACTGAATATAAAAATGAGAAATTTAAGAGTACTTAATTTCGATTCAAGGGAAAGATCTCATCTAATTATAACATTGATCATTGATCTAAAAGAATAATTTTCACAATTGAAGCAGTTACTCCGAAATGTGTCAGGATAGCCATAATATGTCTAAGATTTTCCTAAATTAATCGATTCAAACTAAAACTTACCATCAATTGATTGGGTATGATAACATTCCATATCAATTAAATGATAGCAATAAGCTCATTGAAAAAGACTATAACCTAAATTAAATAAATGAGATATCTATAACCATTTAACTTAGTTTTCTTGTTTCTTATAAGTTAAATATGCAATTTCATAAATAACCTATTTGCTAATTGTACTAATCTTTCATAACAATTACAAATAACTGAATTAATGGATAGCTATAGAATAATCAACATCAAATTAATTTTTTAGATTAATCAATATTAATTATTCATGGAATATAAGAACATAAAATAAGTACTTGAATTAAAACATGAATATAAGTTTAGAACAAAACGTCATAGGGTTACAACTAGAGTTTTGAATCCCTTTGAATCATAATATTCACGTTTAGCCACACATGACTTTTGTTCCAACACCAAAAATAGAAAAAAGATGAAAGATTGAAAGAAAACTCAAATGAAACAAAAAGAGAATGCTGAAGAAGGTGAAAGACGTGTTTTCCTCTCTCTCTCTCTCCCCTATTGTAAACCTAGTCTCCTTCTATCTTACAAAAATCTATATCTAAAGCAATTAGGCCTGATCTCGCCTTATCTACTGCAGTAATTTGTCCATTTTTTTCAAAATTCGTGATTGTGACCAATAATGCTCTAATTTGATGTGATCTCCACTTTTCATCTCTTAAAACATAACAAATATTAATTTTCCTATTTAAGTACCAAAATATATATCCAAAACAAAAGAGATAATTTCAATTAACATAACTAAATAATATCTTATCAAATTCTCCCACACTGGACTCATACTTGTCCTTAAGCATACATCAATTTAATATATCAATCATCTTTATAACAACCTCTCATCTTCTTTCATATTATCCAAAAATATCCAAAAGCTAATTCACATTAAAGGTTCAGGATAAAATAACAATCAAAAGAATAAGAACTCATAGGACACATTGTTAGAATGACAATATAGCATCTCATCAATTTTGTTAAAATCAAATGAAACAAGATTTGACACCCTCTTATAGATTTCATTATATACACTCAAAAGTGTTTACGATTCATTAAGCCTTCAAATCAAATCGTAGTGAGTTATTTCTATAAGCTTGTTCATGAATCATATATCCACCACTTAAGAAAGATGAATCTAATGCACAAATTAAAGGGATTTACGAAGGGTTGTAACATGTCTTAGGTAAGGTATGACAAAAAGAAGTTTCTATGTTAAATAAATTGAAGAAAATTACACAAACTTATGTACGCAAGTTTTAACTCAATTTTATCAAAGTATCACTTGATTCAAATAACATCCTTTTCGTTCACCTTTTTCTTTTTTTTTGTTTTTCTTTTCATATTGTTTCCTTCTTTTTTTTAAACAAGAACATCAAAGAGGAGCTTTCTTTTTTTTCTTTTTTAATACTTCTCCCCTACTTTATAAATAAAAAATGAAAAATCAAAACAATGCAACTTGAATAAACTAATTTACTTTTCATCAAAAAAGTAAAAATTATATGCAAATAAGCTTGATACAATTCCTTCAACTTAGGGGCTCAAAATTATTAAAGACATTGACAAAAAGAATGGTAAAAGTGGCTTGTAACAAAATTATTATGTAAGAAAAGAAAGGTAAGGTTGATCAAATTGGTTTTCTAGGGATAAAATGCAAGGTAGGGTGAAAAAAGGGTTATCCTAAGTGCCGTTATCATCTTGATACTCAAATTTGTAAAAAATGTGGTCTCGATAAAATCAAGTGCTAGCATAAATAAGCTATGTTTGATAACACACAACACAAAAAAATGCATGAGCATGAATGTGATGAACACTCTTAAGCTCAAAACTCAAGTAGGTATCAAAATGCATCAAGTCTTGCACACTTTCATTCAACAAAACTGATGCGATACTTAAAATAATTTAATGAAAAATACTAATCATGCTTGTCTTTAACACACATTATTTCTTAAACAAAAAATGTATCTTAACTTGAGGATTATTTATAAACAACAATTAGAAAATTATGAGGCTATTATGAGGAATAATCAATATATAAATCATAGTAATTATAAGTTTAAGCACAAATCACATATTTCATCATATATATACTTTTGCTCTCCCACACCTAAATCATACGGTGGGGGTGCTTATATTCCACAAAAATAATCAACAAGAATAAACCAAAGAGTAGAAGAGTCCCATGAGTTGATAGCATCTGAAAGGAGATTTACTATAGCATCAGTGGACATGGTAGAGTTTGTCACATAACTGAATTGTTTTTTTTAATCAATCTATCACATCCTTTGGCTATTCGAACATGCTTCTGATGGGTACTTGTGGTAGGTTCTGTGACGAATTGATCTTGTGTAGTTGGATTCACAGTAGACTTTCCCTCCATTGTGTCTTATATCCCTGCAATGCCCCATAATGAAGACAAGTATAAACAGAAAATTAATCCGAAAAATAATGAAATTAATAATAGTTAAAATTAAAATGAAAGTAAAGAAACTAAAAGTAATTAATAAAAATGAATGCAAAATAAATAAAACATCAATACAATACTTGTGGTTGCTTGGTAGGGTTGTTTGGGACATTTGCAACTACTATAAGGCAAGACTTAAGTTGGATGCTGAAAAAGAAACAAAAGAATTAGGGTTTTGTCATTGCTGAATCGGATCAATTTTTACAGCTTTTATGTCAAATGAGTAAATACTAACTCCAAATTCGTAATTACGCTGGTGTATGCCTCTAATTTCGGATTTCAGCGTGAAAAGCTTTGGTTGGATTTGCAAAATCAACAGTTGAACATTTCCTCCCCTTGGCTTATAACTGGGGACTTTAATCGCTCTTTGAATTTGGCAAAAATTAAGGATGATAGGCAATATTCACACTAGCATACAAAAGAACTTTCTAATTTCCTATTAAATGTTGATTTGGTTGATCTTGAAAGTACTGGTAAACTACTCACTTGGTCAAATAACCAACAGGGTAATCTCCTAGTTTGGAAGAAACTGGATTATTTTCTCATCAACTCTTTATGGCTGGTTTAGTTCCCTTACGCTTTTGTCCACTTCGGTGATAACCTAATGTCTGATCATTCCGCTATGTTGATCTAGAGGTTACGAGAGCATGGCTATATTGGTGCACCGTTTAAATTCTTTAATGGACTTGCAGATTTGGATGGGTTTACTGAACTAGTTCGTGAATGCTGGGATACTGAGATGGTTGGTTTGAAGGGCTATCAACTCATGATGAAGCTGAGACATTTGAAGGGTGCTCTTAAAAATTTTCTGGCCAGTAGAAAAAACAATGTTCAAACTCTCAAGGATACGTTACTGCTCGCACGATAAAAGTGCTATGCATATCCACACATTGATTTATATAGACAGGTGGAGAGGCAATGTCTTCAGGATTATCTTGATGATCTTACTTTCCACAAATCGAAAAAGGCACGCCTGAATTGGTTGCATGATGGGGATGCAAATAAAAAGTACTTTCACTAATCGATGTTAGCTTGACGTAATACAAATAGAATCTCCCGCTGCATGATGCTAAATACATTGAGCAACACCAAATACTCCAGTTAGCTGCAGACCTCTTCTCAAACTTTATGGGTATTGACTCTGTTGTTTCTCCTAGTATCAATGCTCTTCGTCTGCTTGAACTGAATATTGTTGAGCAAACTATCAAGGAGCTGTTGATCACCCCATTCTCTGCTAATATATACGCAGAATCCTGTTCAGCCGTCACACCTCAAAATCACCTGATCCGGAAGGGTTTAATGCATTATTCTTTTAGAAAACCTGGACTATCACTAGTGAGGTATTTATTCAAGCTGTCCTTGAGTTTTTTGAATCATCCAAGCTTCTCCAGGAAATAAATCATACGTATGTTTGCCTTGTTCCAAAAAAGTGCCAGCCTCATACCATGTTGGATTTCCAACCTATTTCCTGCTGCAACACCATTTATAAGGTTATAACGAAACTACTGGCTGAACGCCTTAAATCAGTAATAACTGGTATTGAGAACAATGCACAAGGGGCTTTTATCCTAGACCGAAATATTGTTGATAACATTTTGATGATCCAAGAGTTGCTTAAGGATTTTCAATCTGGGAAAAAAATTAACAGATATGCTGCATTAATTAAGATAGATTTCTTTAAGGCCTTTGATACAATCAGTTGGAAGTTCATCCAGATTTGTCTTAAACTTCTGCAACAATTTATCAACTGGATTATGATCTGTATTTAGTCTCCATCCCTGAGTGTATTAGTTAACGGATAACCCACTAAACCTTTTAAAATTGGTCGAGGCATACGACAAACAAGAAGATCCCTTGTCTCCATATCTCTTCACACTTGTAATGGAGGGCTTCTCTAGATTATTGAGCATGCTTGTCTCATGCAATAAGGGCTTCAAGTTCCATTATAAGTGTAAGGAGGTAAACATCACACATCTAATATATGCTGACGACTTGATTCTACTCTATATGTGCTGCAGATATTCATTTTATATTTCTATTCGGCTTAAGATGAATGCTCTTCAGTTGTTTTCTCAATGGTCTGGGCTGCAGCACAACATAACTAAGAGCAGCATTTGTGTCTCGGCTAATGTATAGATTGTGGATGCAGTTATGTGACTAACAGGCCTTCAAAATATTTCTACAACATTTAGCTATCTTAATGTCCCTATATCAGCACATAAACTTATGTTTCAGGACTATTTCCCACTCATTCAACGTCTAAAAGCTCAAGCGATGGCTTGACAGAACTAGCATTTATCATATGTAGTGAGAGTCACTTTAATCACTTCGGTACTCACGAGCCTTCACCTTCACTGGTTGGTGCACGTTGCAATACCGAGAAGAGCTATCAAGGAGATGGACCGAATCATTAAAATGTTTCTATGGTCTGGTCAATTGGGAAACTCAAAGAAGGAAAAAAAAAAAAAAAACTGGAGCGAAGTCATGATACCAAAAAAACTTGGACTTTGGGATTATCTCGATAGCTAATATGCAGAGAGTTCTAATGAGCAAGAGATTATGGAGGCTATACATGGATATGAAGGCTCTATGGATAAAATGGTTACATGAATCACATTTTAAGAATTTGAACTTTTGGCAAGCAGATTTCACCTCAGCTGGTACTCCTATTCTTAAACAACTGATGAAGATGAGTGAACTCCTATATCCCTTCATAAAGCATCGAATTGGAAATGGTGAAAGAATTTGGTTATGGTTCGACAATTGGTTAGATATCAGTCCAATCATACAACACCCTCTCCTTCAGCAACTAAGAAACCGATTACCAACTCACCTTAAGGTTTCTTCTCTGATCACAAATGGAGAGTGGTAGGGTGAGTTCAGGGGCTTTTCCACCTTATCGCCACATCTTCCCCTACTAACGTCAGAGCATAGCGAGGATTCGGTTTTATGGATGTAGGGATACGACATGCATTCTTTGCAATGAAGCAATGGAGGACAGAGACCTTCTGTTCTTCCTCTGCAGCTATACCAAAGTGATTTGGAGCCAAATACTTCACACGTTAACTCTAGGTAATTGTCGATACACTTGGGAACATGCTTTGCAACGGATCGTTTGTAATTCCAAGACTGGGAAAACAAATGCAGCCCTTTATAAAGCTGCCTTTACACTTACCATCTACAAAATTTGGAAGGAGAGAAATAATCTTCAGTTCACAGATACAAAGGTAGACAAATACCTACTTGCCAACCAGATTGTAAAGTTGATACGCGAACACATCTTGGCTAAGCAACTGCAACTCACTCTATCATCCGATATGCAGCACTGATGGCATTTTTAATTTATCCTGACTCGCTTGGTTTCTCTTTTTAACTACTTGATTTACTATTTTTTGTAATACGTAGATGAGTCTTAACCATTGCGAACTCATTGTAACGTAAGTAATTAGTTTCGGTTATAGTAATATAATAATATACACTTTTCATTTTCCAAAAAAAAAAAGAATCAAGGTTTTTTTTAAAAAAAATTAATAATAAGAATAATATTTTTAAAAAATTATATAAATCACGCCTTATACATATTAGTAGTCTGTTGGTTTTAAAAAAAACTTGTAATTTTTTATTTTATTATTTTTAAATAAAAATAATATTATAATTTTTATTTTTTAATTACAAGTTTCTTTAAAACCAATATAATACTAATATGTATAAGGCGTGATCACACCTTATGAATGTTAGTATTCAGGAATTTTGGAAGTTCCATTCCAGAAAGATAAATTGCATAAGGCAGGCAAATGACATCAATAAGCATTTCTCTTTTTTATTAAACCAAAATGAAAGCATGGTATTAGCATCTCTTATCTCAAACTTCTTTAATAACATATTTCTAGGAATACTTAATGGAATTGATTCGTAGTGCAAGTTGGTTAACTTCAACATTGGATAGACTTGTTTTCTATGAGAAACCTCTATTAATAACTTTACAGGACTACATGAAATTGCTCTATAAGATTTAGTATTATGAAATTTTAAGGGTTTTATCCTAGAAAGCTAAATCGCATAAGAAGTGATCTTGCCTTATAAGATTTAGTATTCTAGAATTTTGAGTCTTTGATCCTAACAAATGAATTATATAAGGCGTGATCACGCCTTATGAAATTTAATATTATGGAATTTTTAGACTCATTACCCCATTAAGCCAATAAAATAATTTCTCAAAAACTAATAAATGAGAACTGTATACAACTAAAACAAAACTATTATATTTCGGGTTGCCTACCAAAAAGGGTAATTATTTAACATCGATATGCTCAATGGGCCTTGTTCTTATCAAACTCCCATATAATTGCAGTTTTGTACTCCTTAAGTAGCGATACTAGCCATTCCTCTTGCACTGTAGTAAACTTTTTGACATGATCGCACGTAATGACTCTCAATCACACAAGACATACTTTAGGCGATTAGGTAAGGCCTTCAATTATATTTTCAAAGCTTGCAAAATAAAAGGTAACATTTTCTTGTGAGTTACAGTAAGTTCAACATTTAAAGTTTTCAAATATATTAGCATTGTTAATAATGATTCTACAACTTCATAAGTTTCATCAATTTGTTCGTTCACTTCCGGTTTAGCCTTAAAATCTAACTCATCATAAACTCCTTCTTCAAAAATATCCTGCACAAGTGAATCGACAATATCCGTATGATAAACGGATTGAAAACCATTATGGTGCTTCATTGCTTAAAAAATATTGAACTTCACTATCTCTTCATCAAACTCAATGGAAAGAGTACCCTCATCTACATTGATTTTCATCTTGGACGTCCTTATAAACAACCTTCCTAACAAAATCGAAGGAAAATGTTCAACATTATCTCCATCCCTCTTCAAGATGTAAAAATCTACTGGGAATATCAAACCATTAACTTGTACTAAAACATCCTCAATAATACCAATAGGATGCACATAAGAATGATTAGCTAGCTGAATAATCACATTAGTTTCTTACAAAGAATTCGGATTTAAAGGTCTACAAATTAAGTATAGCATGAAATTAATAGATGCACCTAAGTCTAGCATGGGACACTCAATTTGCTTATCACAAATAACATATGGAAGTGTAAACACACTTGGATCTTTGCATTTTTTTTGGTAATTTTCTATTTATCGCAGCTGACATATTCTTACCCAAAATTATTCTCTCCTTGTCCTTCAAATTCCTTTTATTTGTACATAGTTCTTTCAAGAACTTTGCATATTTTGGAATTTGCTTAATGGCATCTATAATTGATATATTGATTTTCACCTTTTTGAAGGTTTCTAGGATCTCTCTTTCATGTTCCTCTTCTTTTGATATAGCCAACCTGTTATGGAAAGGAGGTACACATGCATTAGTTGATATCAACAAAAATAAATCATCTTTTACCTTTATGGATTCTTAAGTTAGAGGTACATCTTTCTTTTCTCCTAGATCATGCTTTTCTACCTCCATTGGAAAAGGAGATCCATATTGAATTTCCTTACCATTTCTCAAAGTCATTTCACTCACATTCTCTTTAAGATTCACCACCATTTGGGAGGGTAATTTTTAGACAGTTGTGCTTCCAATTTACTAATAGAGGTGGCTAATTGAGTGATCTGATTTCCTAAGCTCTGAAGGTTTACTCTTGCTTCTTATTGAAATTTTTAAGTATTAGTAGCAAGTACGTTAACAATTTCATCTAAAGATATGTCCGAATTTGATGATTGAGATTGAGCATATGTAGGGGCTTGAGGTTGTCTATTAAAATTGTGAGGTTGGTATCATCATTGCCCTCCTTGATTTCCATAGCTAAAGTTTGGATGATCCCTCCATCCTGGATTATAATGATTAGAATAAGGGTCAAATTTTAGCTAAGGTTGACTAAGAAATTCCCCTATTGCATTAGCTTCTCGAAGGGAGTCTTGTTGCAATGTAGGACATATATCCGTAGGATGTCCAGAGAATGAGCATATTCCCACAATCGTGTCGACTGCAATTGACCTACAATCATTTGACAAAATATAGCAGTTAAATTTGAAATTTAATCCTTAAGGTTCGTGTTACTTACGTCATTCACATGCTTAACAACTCCATCCATCCTTGCCCTAAACTATTGAGAATTTTCAGCCATATTTAATATCAATTGTTTGGATGCTTCAGGTGTTTTATTTACCAAAGCTTCTCCACTAGCTGCATCAACCTTACAGGTGACACATAAACAAAAGTATAGGGGATAAATGATAGTTTTTTTAAAAATTACAAGATTAAGTTAAATATCCATTTTAATTAACCAAAATAATTATTCTCTACATCCATATACTATAAGAAGTGTAGTAAATTTTCAAAAATAAGTTTTTTTAAGCTTACAATTCTATAATTTAAAACTTTTCACATGTTCTTCGAAATTATACACTACAGTGAATATAATTTTTAGTGTTTCATGGATTTCTTTTCTTACATTTATAAATTTTATTTGCATTAGTTATTTTATGTTTCTATGTAAAAGAGTCAAAAGTTTAGACTATTGTTATGATAACTTTCATATAATTTTTATTAGCTTATTTTAATAGTTTTTATATTTTCATTAATTATATATTGCCAAAAAATAATTGATATTGATTAAATTTCTTATGATTTTTTAGGAGGAGCACTATGAAGTTAACTAGAACTTTGTATTTGTTAAATATGTGAAAAAATAATTAAGTTTTAATTTAAATTTTATTAGTTTTATTTGAATTTAAATATATATTTAAATATGAATATATAGATAATTATTTTTCATAATACTTGATTAAATTTTAGTAATAAATTAGGGTTTATTATTAGAATAACTTGTTTCAATACATAACATTATTTCAAAATTAACTATTTAATTTTCTCTACAAAATTTAATAATTTAACATATAATTAATATTTTTGTAATCATGATAACATCATAAAATATTAAAACTAGATCTAATATTATAAAATGTATATTTATATTCATAGAATTTTATATTTACTACTTTGATAAATAATTCACAATGAATTATTATAAATAGAGGGGATAATAATTTCTTAAGTGCCTAACCTTTTAGGATTTTTTCATCCTAATGCCTATGCTTTAGAAATTTTAATTGAGTGACCAAACTTTTAAACCTTAATAGTTAAGTTCCACCTACGGGTTGTGGCTCAGTTGGCAACACAGGCTGAATTTTTGGGAAGAGCTCCCGGGTTCGATCCCTACTAAACACCCCCGCAGGGAGGGGCATAGCCTTAACTGTGACCGATCCCCAAATCGGATTAGTCGGCCCAGTGGGTTCGGATATCGGGGGTTTACCCAAAAAAAACATTAGTTCCGTTATTAATATGCTAATGTGGCTAACAAAAGCCTAGTTACATTATCTTTGCATCCTCATTTGTCTTCGTTAGTTAAATGTATAGAAAGCACGATCTTTGGTTTATCTTCATTTGTTTTCGACTAGAAAGCAAGTCCTCTCCTCTCATCTTCATTGTTTCACAATGTAGGTATGCTAAAATCCTTTTACATATTCCTATATTAGGTCATTGATGTTCATAATGTTGTCCTAAGTAGACAGTTAATGTTGCCCCATGACAACTCGAGTACGTTTTTAATTTCATGAAATCTTGTTTAGACTTCATTCTTTGAAATTTATAATATCTTAGGTTTTCAGAATTATGAATTTCCCAATTTCTTGAAAATTTTGGGTTTCTCTTAAAATTGCTACTTGCTTGATTTAATTTGGAGTTGGTGTTAACTCTTTAAACTCCTAAATGCATATGTTAATGTTCAATTTTGTCTGAATTTTATTTTTAGGGATATTTAAATGTTAAATTTTGGGAATCTTAAAAGTTGTAGGAAATTATGCATATTTTTGAGAAATTGATAGTTGATTATTACAATTAAGAGCATACTTGTTGATATCCATAGCCAATTTCACTAAAGTTTTTCAATTTATATTCTAATTAAAAATTTTTGGTTTAAGCACAATGTCAAAATTGTGGAATGTTCCATTTTTTTAAAATTGAACCTTTTTAGCTATTTTTTAAAGATATTAAAGGATCAAATTTCTTAATTAATTTGACTTTATTTTAGTCAAATACATTTTAATTTGTTCTATTTTTTCATTTCGGTCAAAAACTAGTATATAGAAAATCATCTAGGAAAGTCTCAATTGAATTAGGAGGTGAATCCCTAAACAAAGTTAATCTTCTATATAAAAGAGCTATGATTCTCAAAAGAACGCTTGATGTGGTCTCCAAAATAAGAAACTTTATGGAAGTGACATTTTACCCAAATCATAATCTCCCAATTTGTTATACTTCCACTTTTTCGTTAAGGAACAAACATTTGGAACTTTTGAAATTGAAGAAATATACTTATTGTTCAATTTAGATGGCAATTTTACTTTAGAGAAGAGTTCCTTAATATAATTGATGTCTTAAGTGCATGTATGATTCTATGTTTTCTGAAACAAGAGTGCATTTGAATTTATTAATGTCTAGAGCTTTGGTTGATCCCAGAATAAGTAGAGCTTCCTTTATTTCTATATTGAAAAAGGTTTTGGGTAAAGACTCTTCTATGATAAAGGCTCTTCTATCATACTAGAAATGGCTTAAGAGTAAAATTTTCAACATGTTGCATAGAATTAAGTGAAGAAGATAAAGAATTTGGTTTTGTTGTTTCCTTAAGAAGCTAGTAATTTTATATTCTTAAGTATTATGAGAAAGACGTCTTCTTGGTTTTGTATGAAAATTATTCAATTATGATTTCTCTTTTAAGATATAAATGAATTAATTAATTTCATCTCCATCTTTTAACCAGATGCTCTTTGATTTTTTTCTTATCAAATAAGAATGGGCTTTTAATGCATCTTCTGCTTTATTAGAGCTTACTTTCAAATTATTAAAGCATTGCATTTTTTTATTTTTCTTTAGAATGTGATTAAGAGATATGAAAGCTTCCTTCTTTACTAGTTTGGTATTACTATATGTCCTTTTTTAGGCTTTTAAGTTCTTCTTTAGTTGCCGTTAGTTTTTGCATATATTTGAAAGCTTCAAACCTTTATATAGGAGTGTAAAACTCTTCTCAAACCCCTGAACATTAATAAGATAATTTTAGAACTTAAATGGGTCATATCTTCTAGTTGTATAGACATTAGGATACAAGGCTATTAAATTATGCAAAATTGTTTAGGAAATTTGATGTCTAGCTCAAGTTTACCTAATGACTATATTATTGGATGCATTCTTAGTTTAGAGAGTGCATAAATAGGTTAAAGTTGTAACTTTTTTCAATTAAATAATTGTATTAAAAAATATTAACAAATCCTTACAAACAACAATCAATGCAAGTACTTCAAATCGATTAATTTTTCTAGCTACAAAGCTAACCAATACGTAGACTAACCTTAGATTTCAAAAGAATCCTAATGAATGCTTGCTTTGATTACCTCAACTTCTTTGTCAATATATTGAAGTTGAAGTATAAGATATAGTTCCTTTCCTAGCTTGTGAGATGAATCCTTGACTTCTCTTATCTGTTAAAGAGTTCCTTTCATTTATAAACTATTGTACCTCTGTATGAGCATATGAGCTTGTGATATGGGATGTTCCATGTTTTAGCAAATTCTAGGCTTAAGAGAAACTTTTTGGTTATTATTATCCAAGCAATTGAGTTCTCTATCCATATTGGGATATCTATAACCTTGTTTGATAACAACTTTATATTGCTTAAAAGTTAGTTGCATTCCTTTTTTTTGTAATAAAAGTCTGTTACATCCTTTATTTTGTCTAAATAATTTATTGATTTTAAAGTGGGAGCCAAAAAGTTTTCATCAAATGTTATATTTTCTCTTAAAATTTATGATCTTAAATTTATATGAACTAATTTTGGCCTAATTTGTTGTTGGTTGTTTGTATGGATTCCATATATGGAGTTTGAAAATAATGTGATATTCTAGTTATGTTATTCCAATTAATCCATTTATGGTAACAAATTATACACTTTTGTATGTAGGTAAACATAGTAAATGGAGATGGATGGTTAGGTTGGAAATTTGACTAGGTTTTATGGTAGAAATTTTGTTTATAGAGAAGATTTTGAATATGTGGGTGAAAACGTAGAGAGTCAGGGCATTAAAATTAATAGGTTTTGTTATTAGGATCCTAAGAGGATGCTTACAGAGGATGTTAAAGGCCTGAGAGCTAGTAAGTTTATGTATAGGGTGCCAGGAAATACACTAAAAAATAGGTTAATGGAGGTAGATTAAATTTATGCTTGTGTGACTGAGTTATATAAGCTAACTACATAATATAAGGTGATAGAGATCTATGTTAATTATGGATGCAATTTAGAACAGTCTTTTGATGATGATGTTGAGGTGAAGGTCATTACTAGGATTGCAGATGATATCCCTATCAATGTGACTCAATCCATTATCATGCAATCCATGATTGAAGATATAACTGAACAAGAAGATGTAGGTGTAAGTGGGAGTGAAGTTGGTCCAGAAGAATAAGAAGAGAATTTATTTTTTAATGTAAGGATTAGAAAGGAGTTTAATTCAGATTTAGATGATGAATATTTGGAATTATCTCAACATTTAGACGCTTCATTTAAACGGGGAGAGTTGAGAGCAACATTTGCAAGGTAAGATAGGAAAAAGGAAAGCTAAAGAAGGAAATGCATAAGAAAATGCAACCCTCACAAGAAAAAGATTTGTATTGAGCTTATCATGTTGTTTGATGATTCCAACTAATTTAAGCAAGCTCTTCACAAGATGGCTGTTAATGAAAGAAGGAAGTTTACTTTTATGATAAACACTAAACAATTTATGAGAGCCAAATGTGTGAGTAAGTACTGTAAATGATATATTTCAAAATAGTTTTCAAGTGAGTATTCAAAAATTTTCTAGTAATCTTAAATTTACCCTTCATTAATGTTGTGGACTAATTGTGGATATGCATGCAGGTAAGAGTTTATGAACATGATCACATATGTAATCATAATTTTTTTAGCAGAAGTGTGTGTTGGATCTCGTTACCGGAGTCCAACTCTTGAACCGTAAAACATGAAACTTGATCATCTTGCCTTGTAGGGTTTATTCCATTTAAC
>JAOSBP010000008.1:21422201-21442426 GCA_027563825.1 Erythroxylum mucronatum
GATCATAACTCTTTCACCCGACCTCCAATTAGGGTGATTCTTGTGACAATGGTTTTCTAATACATGTAGCTACCTCTCTATAAAATATGGTAGAAATTGAAGTTGATTTGAATAAGTTTATGCGCACCACCAAGGTGAGTCATCAGCATGTGCCAAGTTTACAGTCTCAGCAAAAGGCCAGCGTCTCGGGAATGGGCTCCAGTCAGGCTCACCTCCCGGGACAGTCGGGCCTCGGGTTCGGGGTCCGACATCGCGTATCAGCTAGACTTTTACTGAGTTATTGTTATATTCTTAAATAAAACATACATAAAGAAATTTATATTAAATAAAATATATAATTTTAATAAAAATTCTATATTATGTAAATAATTATATTAATTTTAAAAAATGTAAAATATTTATGAAATTAGAAAGAAAAAAAGTTTACGACACCTTTCTAGACTAAGTCATGAAACAAAAGTTTATAACCTTTTCATTTCAGAGAAAAAAAGTTTGGTGGCTATTAAGTCGTCATTAATGAGCCATCATTATTATAAATAATAGACATATTATTTCTATTAGGTGAGTTAGTAAGGGGTTCTCCTAATTTAAGTGAGGTCGCAGGTTTAAACCGCCCTCATATATACAGCCGTTTAAAACTTGGGGCCAGAGCTTTGCCTTTCGCAAGGAATCTACCCAGTTCGAGTGGGGGTCAGTTTAGGTGTGGATGACTTAAAGGTGCTTTCTCATTGTTGGGACCCTCCTAAGACACCTCGTGGGGAAAAAAAAGAAATATTATCTTTAATGAAATCAAAATTTTTTATTTGATATTGATGGTCATTGGTATAATTAAGTCGAATTTTATTAGACCACTTTCCAAACAATACTAGTCACCCACTCGTCGATCCAACATTCGTAAACTAGAGCCATAAGACTTAAATTAAGAAAAATAAAATGTTTAAGCATAAAAACGAGTAATTAAGTTTGGAATAATCAAGTAAAAGAAATTGAATTCATGTTTTAAGAGAAGTTTATATAATTTCGAGAATTGCATATTGCTTATATCTTCTTGGTTCCATGGCATTAGAAAGTGTATCATGCCATGTGCACAAACAAGCACTCGTAAATGTTCATCTGATATGCAAAATTAATTAAAAAAGACTTCAAAATCGAACCTTTTCGTGCTATTAAAGTAAACGGTGAGTTGTTTACTCTCATTTAGTAAACTCAAAGTCTCTTCATAATTATCCATCTTTCATCATTCTCGACTACAACCTGATTTTCTCCTGTCTCTGTTTCGCGAAAGACGCTCATAATTTGTGCAGATGAAGAGAAAGAGACATACGAATGTTGTATTGTTTAGTTGGCATACCATAGATCTGCCAGCCAACTAGTCTTAACCGTGTGACTGTTCGCCAGAAGGCAGCATCATGCCTTAGTTACATTTACAAGAAAATCAGACCATTTATACTTGATGATACAAGAGATGGCTGCTTAAGCAAGAACGTACTTTGCAATTTCGTTTCACTATATTCACACGATGTCTACATATGGGTTTGATCGGGTTAATGGCAACTATGCGTTCAAGGAAGATTGAATCTAAAACAATTGATGTTAGTGTCTAAATCTATCCCTACCATCAAGCTATTGGCTTTAAAATAATGTGCTCGTACCAAGTCCTGGAAACACCCCTTGGTGCCTTTACAAGACTTGTATCCCTTTAACAATCAATCACATAAAGAAACCCGCATAGCAAGTTACTGCGACATGAAGATGAAAAAATGTTCAGTGAACCTATAGGCCTCGTCAGAATTTGCTGCTCAAGCAGACAATATCAGCCACCGATGAGGATATTTAGATCCTCGAAATAGAGCAATAAAATGGAGCAACCTTCCACAGTAAAATGCCATTAAAGAACCAGCAGCCCAAATAACACTGTTTATTCCTCGTTCTGAAATGACTCGTCCCATCGTATCTTCTGATTGCCATTAACTTCAACACCAATATAAATCTATGCGTAACTCTGAATGTACAAGTAGTTCCAGCCATTGTGCACTGTATCACTAGCTAAATGATGGATCCAATCTTACATCCTCATCTTCTAAACCATTTTATGCCATAAAGGATAAGGATGCAACTCTATGGAGCCCAAAGGCATCAATCACTTGGTGACGTCTGGTTAGATGCTAAGTCATCCATAGGACCTCCTTGCCTTGATGATGCCAATTCAGTAATTATGAAGAAGGTTTTTTGACTCTGAATATGAAGTAACAACATCCTGGTGTGACTCGAGATTTGAAGTTCAGCATGATGTCCCAACACTTTCAGGGTAGATCTTCGTCAAATGATGCTGATAAATCTTGCTTCAAACCCTTATTAGAACAGTCAATTGCATCTATATTCACCTTCACACTGGAAAGTAAGTGCCCGTTATCAGCTTCAAACATAGATACAGACAAAGAACTCTCATCTGAATTAAGTGCATTATGAAAATGCTCCCGAGTTTCAACGAACCCATTAGTAGAAGCTGAAATCTTAGGATCCTCACTTGAAAAAGATCCTTTCAGTTGATTTGCCTCGGTTGGAAGGGGGAAACCATAGGTTGCTTCCTCAGAAAGTTTGATCCCACCATTTTCGCTCTCCAATGAGTGACATCCATTGGTTCTTCTAGATGATGCATGTGGGCAGACCGGAGGGGTGCTTTGTCGGCACACATGACACCTGAACCCAATAATACAACTAATATTCTTCTCATTCAGTCCAAAAGCATCCCCATGATACCATTCTGCAGAAAACAAGGAGCGTGAAGAAAAAACGAAAAACAAAAGAAGCTGAAAGCAGGGGAAAAGCGCAGAAAATTAAAAAAAAAAAAAGAGTTCTAGATTAGCTTATGACAGAGCTGAAACAAAAGAAAAGAAGGTGAAAGCAGAAGAAAAACAGTGTATAATACAAACATTGTGCTGTAAATTAGTTTATGGCAGATCCATTAATCAATATTGGAAATGAAAACCAAATCAGGAAAACGTACCTCCACAGTTCTCACAAGAAATATAACTAGAGGTACACGTATTGCCCATCTCAGAACAAAGATGGCACTGGGGTTGATCAAGGATGGCATCACCAAAAGGAGCAAGAAGCCTTTTACTCCCAAAATGCAATATCCTCTCATCATCTGGCTTTCTAGACAGGAGAAGACCGTTATGCCAATAACTATGATAAGCATGTGTTCTCTTCTTTCGCCATGACACAACTTTTTTTGGTTTACTAGGTGTGCCTTTTATAGATTTGACTTGTTTCCCCTTTTTTCGTCCTCTAAGCTTTTTATTTTGTAATGACCTGTATTTAGCTTGTCTAGCTGAACGACGCAGGGGTACAACAATAACAGCCTTCTTATTGTTTTGGGATCGTAAAGGTCGTGAAACCTTTAATGCTTTCTGCTTGCTTTTCACTCTCTTTGATTTGGTGCTCATGGTAATCTTTGTAGATTTTTGTTGCAGAACTTTCACGTTCTTGTTATTTCTGTCCCTTTTCAAGCCACTCTTTCCTGTTCTTTTGACAATCTTCACGTATTTCCCATTCAGACATCGGTGACATGTGTATATACAATTAGCAGTGAATGAGCCAGGAGACTTTCTGACATGTCTTTTATGGAAAAAACCTGAAATTTGCATACTATCATGAGATACTGAGCTTTATATAAAACAAATGCGTCGTCTTTCACCCTATGGTCAAATTTGCAAAATAGGTTAAACCAAGAACATATTGCTGACTGACCACTAAATTTTTAGTCAAGGATCAAAAGATTACCTTTGCAGTACTGACATGACACAGCCTCCCTGCAAATTATCAATGGATATAAACAGAAGTCAGTATCCCAAAACAAATAAGACATTCATGCATTTGAGACCAAAATCAAGAAACAAAATATAGGATATGAGAAGTCAGTGTGACAAACAGAGTACATAATTTCAGAATGTGAGACCAAAGCCAGGCTTTTATTTGGAAAGATAGATAGTACAAGACTTCTATCAATGCTCCTGCAACTAAAAAAGTGCACAAAACTAAAACAAGATGTATGCATGATGCATATGCATTGGTATAGGTCTCAATTAACTGAGAATCAAAACATAGTTAAAAACCTTACGATCTTAAATCCTCAAATATATAACTGGTATAACTTTCAAAAAAACAAAAAAAAAGGTGTTATTGCACTGAGGTTAAGATATTTGACCTCTTGATTAAACTCTCGACTCCTTACATCAAATCCATTAATTATCACATTATCAAAAAAATTTGTAAATCAAAAACTTGTCATTGATAAAGTAACCAGACATGGAATACCCATCCACCCTTGATCATTGTCAATAGGAGCATAGTCGTATTGATGTATCAACTTATCATACGATAAGATTTCAGAAGAAAAGTATAAGCACAAAATACCTAATTGGAACGTCCTTTTTACAGTGCCCACACTTATGGTACTCTGATCTTTCTGCTTTAGCGAAAAGATAAGCAAACCCCCTCTTCTTTGAAGGTTTTCTTAGTACTAAACCACCATCATTAGGTTTTGCAGATAACACTTTACCAGACTTGCGAGCAATTCTTTTCTCTTCAAAACTTTTCAAGAGATGCAATGGGACATGAGATTCACTAAGCCAATATTTCTTCCTGTCACTGGAAGACTCTTCAACCAAGGATCCATATTTCAAGACAACTTCAGGAACAGTTTTCCTTTTTCCAAAATCAAGAAGGTACTTTGAACCTTCACCTTCTAGGCACTTCCTGCGAACAATTGTCTTCTTGAACAACCTGAATGACTTCCTAAATTCTTTATCCAACATGGACAGAAAACGTGTGTTCTCAATTTCATCCCACTTAATGTTCAAATCAAGCTCTCTAACCTGGAAAAACCATACTACAAATTAGGACACAAGACTAAATGAAGAAAAGGGAAGATGATAAAGTAAAATCCAGAACATGACCAATTAGCCTGCATGTCACAACATTAATCTACCAAAATATACTATATTTTTCAGCCTTAAGAAAAGGGCTATAATTTTGGCGTTTCATTATGATTCTTTCTGATAACCTACGAAACTCTGTATTGTCAGTTGCTTCTTTGATGACTTAAAGTGATAACAGTAGAAACAACAAAGGGAGCGTGCAATGATCAAGAATTTGGAGGAAATCAAGCAAATGAACTGAAAGTAAAAAATAGCGAGCTGGGCGACAAATCCATACTTGCAAAGCAAGCTGTTCCACATTCTTTAATGACTCAACAGCAGCTCTCCAGGTAAGATTCTTGGTTCTCCTTGCAAAATCTGAATTCTCAGGATACAATACGCCAGGAATCTTTGTACACCCAGCTGCAAATTTAAACTTCAAATAGATTAAGAATAATTTACTTAGTTAACTAAAGTTTAATACTAACACCTGCAAGCTATATGGGACAAGAAAAATGGGACCTTGTCTAGCAGCTTTGGACACGATGGACTGAGGTAAAGCCTTCCAATTGAATAGTTGGCGAGACAGCCTACCACCCCTCCACCAAAACATGGTCAATCCACCCTCAGAGCTGGAAGAATTGTTAGCCTCAAGTTCTGAATATCTAGCTCTTTTTCTGCCAAACCCACTCTTTGATGATGCACATAAAGAGGCAGTTACAATATGAGAGGCTGAACCCAATGTAACAGAAGAATCAACATGCTTTGACCACTCTGCTGAAAAAGCAAGATGATGCAAATTTGACTCCAGCTGTAAAACACCAATACCAACAAAAAAGCCTAAATAAGAAGGTAAACTTGAAACAATCCTCAAGGATTACAGCTGCTTAAGAGGATCTAGTTTGTTCTAAACCAGGAACCAGCACTGCAACCGTAATGCTAAATTGAAAAGCTAATTTATTGAGGTGAAAGATCCCTTTCTGATGACATTTTACAAATTTGAGAGACAACACACAAGCTGAAATCAGATTTCTTCAGGTTTGTTTACAGACTTGGTAACACAATCAAGTGAAGCTTATGATATTAATATGCTCTGCAACTGATAGACATAATCAAAATCCACTGTTTGCAACAAAAGCAACCAGATTCATTATGCATAAACAAATATATTGAAAAAGTTATACAAATTCGGGGTGAAAAGCTTCACAAACAAAGCTTCATTTGGAATAAATGCCTTACATAATCGAAAGTTTGAACTAACCACAATAGCAATCTAATCAAAGAAAGTCCTTACCATCAACACCAATTGTTTCAGAGACTCAATATCAGACTCCTTAAGAGCGCTTTTGCGCCAAGCCTGGGTAAAGTGTGGATTCAACCATGGGCCTAATAGAAGTCCTTGCAACCTATCTTCCATGGAGAGAATATAACTGGTAACCACATTTAGATGACCTATACTTTTTTTTATTTGAAGGCCACCCACCTGACATAGAGATGCTTCTTTGGTCGGACCATAACTAATATTAAACAAACAATCTGAATCATCATCCGACCTGCAATAGAGACACCATCCACATTTTTCTGTCTGAAAATTTTTATTCGTTTCCAGAATATTTGGCCAGTAGAAATTGGCATTTTTCTTTGAGATAACCTTCATCTGAGCTGAGATTCTTTCCTCTACCGAATCTTCACTCTTTCTATCTGATGATTTACGCATCGACTCTTCGGCAACTAAAGAAGCCATGTGGCCAAAACTATAGTAGTTCTTGTAACCAGCTCCAGGCTGCACTAGCTTAGCTTCCCCATTAGCTATATTGATAGAAGATGCTGTATAACCAGAAGTTGCGGATTCTGAATTATCTCTTTTATTATTATCAAGGCTGCTAGATGCTATGAACCTTCCTTGAACTTCACATTTCTTTAAGTCAGAAGAAACGTTAGAAAAGTCAGTCTTGTCGTTCTGGAAATTTTGGTTCCTTGCCAACATATGAGTGGTTTCAGCAAATCTATCAAGACTTAAACATGCAGGCTCTGCAGCACAATGAAGATTAGCCGATCCACTACCATACTCCTCCTGGAGCCTTCTATCTTTAAGTGTGCCATCATTGACCGCATGTGTTTCTGCTGATACCGCAGTTGGGGCCGCTATGCACATGTCTGGGCCCAGAGTAAAGTTTGCAGAACCCAAAGTTCTAGTTGCTCCGTACAAGCTGACAGCCATACCCCAATGCTTTTGGATAGCTCCCAAGATGCCCCTATAATGCATCTCTGAAGACTTAAGCACTTCAACAACCACATTGAGATCTTCTTTGTTGTAAAAATTAAATGAAACTTCACCTTCACAAGAATCAGACCTGCACAAGAATGTAAACAGTTTGAAGAAGTTACAAATATAGAAAAATCAAAATAACTCAGAGCAGAAGTGTACATTAAATACATAAAACACATCATCTACATCATGGAGCTAACAAAAAGAGGAAGTGAGAAAAAAATACTTTCTTCATAAGCACACAAAATGACCAGTAATTTAATTGTTATTGACAATTTTTCTTTTTATGGAAAAAACCCCATTTAATGGTAAGTTAATGATGAATGTAAGCATGATGATCGAGCACAAACTTACACCAATAAATAACCACAGCTGCTAAAAAATATTCGGCCAAAAGGATCCACACCCAATAGCTCTGCTCCTCGAAGTGACTTTCTTGGTGTCATCCAAGGTTGATGCCGGTCTACAGCACATTCAGGGCAGTACCAGTCACCCTCTGGCAAAGAATCACTGACAACACCAACACACTTTGAATGATAAGCAGCAGGACAACCATCACAACATATCAAGCTCCCATCCATCTTACAAAGGTAGCATTCATCACTGTTCCAGTCTGTTGTATCATCAGCACCCTCCTCAGTCAAACAAGAGCTACCTGACAAATCCATTCCAGCCCTCCTTTTCACATATCGGTCAAAGTCTAACTCGCATTCAGCGCCAGAAGATCTCCTGCTAAGCTCTGACCTAATGGTTTCCACCTCAATCATATTGTCACAAAGACAATGCAGTATCTCAACTTTGACATATGCTGGTTGTTCATAATAGTTAGTTTTTAAGAGTTCCATACGACTCAGATCAAATCCAGGTTTCAATCCTGAACCATGAATGAGGAGATACTCAACCATAAACGCAGGCCATGTAATCAAGTCCAACAAACCCCAGTTAAGACTCCTACATCAGCGGTAAATTTTCCAAAAAGTAAGTAAACACAGACCACAGTTAAGCATTAAAAGAACAGAGAAGAAAGAGAACTGTACCTCAGGCAATCAGAAGCAGATTCTGAACCTTCATGTGAAAGCTGTTCCAAATGCTTTCTTAGAGTTTGCAAAATAGCAACATGAATGCTATCAAATAATAAACTGGGAGAATTGCACTTCAACGCTGCCACAAAATCTTCCAGCTCGAAGGGACTTAAAAACAATAAGGTACTAAATGATCTTAAACAAGCATAAATTGCAAAAATGTCAAGCACAGGAGTTCCATCCAAATCTAAATTCCGTGATGATGGTGGTAGTTGCAACTTCGCAGGAAGAACAAGCAGCTCATCAAACCTTTCATGCTGTAATGTGTCAGGGTTTTCCTCACTCACTGCACTAAATGGAGCAGAAACTGATAAATCATTGGCCACAACAGATGGAGCTGATGCTAAAACATTGCTTCTAGCTGACCCTTGACGAGCACTCCTTCTCAACACTGTCATCTCAGGTGTATAACTTATATCATCCAAAAGTTTTCTCCTCTTTCTAGGCTTAGAATGCATTCCTGGTTGTGCACTTCCTGTGTCATCTTGGATATTATCAGTTACCATACCACAATCCCCCTTAACACTGTTGGCACCTGTAGAGATCATTGCTTCTGACATAGAATTCAAATTATCTGCAGGCTTTCTGCCCCTCCTCCTCCCCCTGCGGCTACCACTAACTCCACTTATTCCACTTTTAATATAAACTTGTTTCCCAGAAATTAAATCGCTATCCTGCTTAATAGCTTTAGCATCTAGCATTTCAAGAGACTCACAAGCCCTTGCATCTTGACCAGAAACAGTTTCATCCCTTTGAATTCCTTTAGGTGTCCCAATGCATGAGCCCTTGGTATCATGAACTTCCTCCAGTGTCCCACTAGTGCTGGTTCCTTCATCTTGAGTCCCCACCACAACCTTTCTAGGTTCCTCCATCTTTTCCACGTCTTCTTTGACCACCATAAATGAAGCACTTTGGTTCACCTGCCCTTCGTCATCACAACCAATATCATCTCTACTTTCATCATCAATTACCAAATTTAAATCAAACTTGGGTTCCCTCTTCTGGGCCTCCACAACTTTTCCTACCAACTGGACGTCCTCGAAACTGTCTTCTGTATCACCATTCACATTCAAATTCAAGTCAATACACCCTCTCTTCTTTGACTCTCCCCGCACACTGTCATTCAAACCCCCCTCCTCGTTCAAATCAAACCCTTCATTCAAATTCAAGTTGAACCCAGCATTCAAATCTAAGACGCCTTTAGAACCAACATCCCCATTCTCTACAACCCTATTCAAATCAACGTCTATGCTCCTCTCAACACCCTCAATTTCTTTCAAATTTCCCACCAACCCATCATTCAAATCCACATTTCTGAAAATACCCAAACCCCCATTGTTATCTAATCGTGTCCCTAGGGTTTCACCAATTGAATTGGAGGTACCTGACTCTGCAACTCCTGCTTCATTCCCTCGATTCCTTGGCTCCACACGGCATCGTTTCTTGGGTCTGCGATCAACACGAGTTTTGTAGCCAATCGGAGCATCAACCACGAGTTCAACAACCTCGGAGACGCCAAGCTCCTCGGAATCTCCGTCTTCGTACGCAATCGTGAAGAATCCAGACGACGCGTCGTAGGATTGCACAACCCCAATACCCTTTAAACTCTTCTTCACAAATTTACCCACAAAGTCCATTTTGTTCTCTGAAAATGGAAGTCTCCTTCTCCTTCTTCTCTTTGATCAACAAACAAATGAATCAGAGAAGATAAGAAACGCACTACTCGTGGGGCTTGTTCCTTTCTTTGTCTTTCTCTCTCTAGAATTGGGGGGTCTTTAGGCAGAGAGAGAAGAAAAGGTATGAACTTTCTCTCTCTGGACGTGATTTAAACGTGAACACGCAGAGTTAGAGAGAGGGGGCGTGAAATTGACTTTTCTAAAAGGTTATGTTAGGAAGTGGGGTAAGTTAAGTGGCTGATTTGGACTTAGAATGGAAGTTTCTCTTCTTTTTCTCTCCTGTGGAATGGAAACCCTTTTCCAGGAAAAGAAGAAAGATTAGGTCTCTCATTCTAAATCAATGGATTCAAATCTTGCAATATAATTACAGCACTTTTGAGTTAACTCACCCTCTACCAAATCCAGTTTCATTCCCATCCCAACTTGATCTTTAAGAAAAGTAACAATCCAATCCATTAAGATGAAGCATTTTTTCTTGTGTTCCCATGGCATGTGTCTTTTTTTTTTTTTGTAATGGGGGAGAACGGAAAACAGTTCACACTACAAGTCGAGGAATACAGAGTTCTGACATCTATGCAATGAGAAACGGGCGGCACCCAACAGGTGAGTTTACAAAAGTGGTAGTTCCGAAATTAAAACGTGTGGCATAGTTCGCGAACCAGTCTGCACATCTGTTGCCCTTTCAAAAAATGTGGCGATGGATAACCGTCCAGTTTCGAGTAAACAATACATGAATACTCTGAATTAAGAGACTGAGAGCCTTAGCCCAGTTAGCCCCAACCGATATGAGATTGATTACCGAAAGCGAGATCAATTAGGACATGTGTCTTTAAATTAGGAAGCATCCAATTTTGACTTGAGATAACCTAAACATTATCCTAAGGCATGTTTTCTTTCTTTGTTCCATCCAATCCAAACCAAACCAAACCGTATTTGCATGTTTTTTAACAAACGCTAGTCTTGTTAATAAAAAAAGGAAAGCCGTACAAATGAAATGTACGTGAGCTCCTTTCCCTTTACTTGTTGGACACAAGGGCCTGAGGAGACACCTGTTCATTTCTCTTTTTCTTTCTTTGACTATGTCACTTATCATCTACTCAAATATAAAAGAAAAAACATGAGCTTTCTTGGATGATTGAGAACAAAGGCCAATGCATGACAAAACCTTTTGGTGGATTTCATCCTTCATTGTTGTAGCAATGAAAACTCCAAACAAGCTTCCCCTCATCTTCTTAAATATTGATGTACTCAATTCTTCAGTAAACTACAAAAATTAGAGTTTTGGATGGAACTGATTGAATCACTGAAGCTACGTTCAACTTTCCTGCTCTCATATTTGTCTGGTTTAGTATTAATATAATGTACATCAACAGAGTTTTGGGCAGGAAAAGAAACCCAGGGCAGATGATCAGGAGTTAAACCAAAAACCTTCAACCAGATGAATCGTCATTAAGAGGCCGGCGTATACCGGAATAAACTGCTTTCAAGAAAAGGGGATGAGTATTTTTAGTGAACACCTCTGCATCAAACTTCTCAATGAAAGGCCATATCTGCCACAAAAGTATTAGGAACATAAACACCACAAAGCTTCAGGATCAAATTTCGTGGACATGAGAATACAAACATGTATAACTAAAGTACACCATGCTACCTAGCTAATTTTATAAGCTCTCCTGCAAGCTATGCACCTGAAACTACTAAGTCAAAAGGGAACATGGAGTACAGTAACTAGATTTACCTCTGACGAATATTGCCTAGAAAAAGCTTTGACATAGCCTCAGGTAGATAGGCACCATTGATCCTTCTCACCTACATCGTAAGGATTGCTTTCCTTCTTGCTGTTTGGCTGTCGGCAATAGTTATTGAAAGAAAAGTTTTAACAGAAACATCGTCTTCCTTACAGGATAAATGTTTTAACTGCAATAAAGAAATGGGCAAGGGCAAGGGCAAGCTTGAGGACACAAAGGAGAAATAAATGGAGGAGAGACGACAGGGTGAAAAGAAATACATTTTCTTGGTTCTTTCATTCTCATTATCCACCTCCATTGCTGACAATTCTTCATGATCAACTGCCATTTCATCTATTTGAGTCGACTTTCATCCACTCAGTGATTAAGCGTTTGATGCATCAGGCAGGCGTTCAATCAAAACTCTTCAGAAGTTCTTGTACAAGGAGAAGAATAACGCCTAGACATTACAATATTTGTCAGGACAAGAAAGGGACAAAAATGAATCTTTCATCAAATGCTGCAAGGAACTATCAATTTAAAGATTTTCTAGTGCTGGGATTCTGATCGTAAAATTGGCAAAATTCCTATGTGATTGTAAAGACCATGATCGGAAAATGAAGGAAGGCCACTTGCAGGGTGTATGTATGTTAGCTATTGACTACCATCTGGTTCTTAATATTCATTCCTAAGCTTTTACAGTTGCTACAAGAAAAATATTTGAAGAAAAAAGTGCAAAGCAAAACATAACAAGAAGGGCAGTGGGAGAAAACCAAACTCCCTACAATCTTTTTGCCTAAATATGAGAATAAAGGCAGATAACCTCTTGCTGAAGGCTTGAGCTTTACGAGATGTTTAAAGGATAATCCATCCAAAAATATTGCACATGAATCAAATCTTAAATAATCTACTAGATATGATAAGTTGTATGGACCTTAAAAAAAGAATTCTCAAAGGTAAGGAATCAGTGACAAATCAGATCAGCAAACTAATTTACTATATGACAATGATGCTAGATGGGAAATATATAAGAGTCTGAAGTTCAAGGGAGATCCAAGAGAGTGACATCTTCCTCTATCTCCGTATCTTTCTACTGTGGGCAGAATGTCAGCACTTATTTTTAACGTCTTAGGAAAATGACAAGTTGATCTTGGATGATAAGATGACAAATCATTGATATCTCCAACAAGGATGCTACAGCTCGTCTTTCACAATTACCTCATTTTCCTCTTGTGCTCGGGCTAAAAGAGCCTCCTTGGCCTCCAGGGATTCACGCACTGGTACCTCCTCTTCTTTTGTCTTTTCAGCAAGTGATTTCAAGAGCTTGATTCTGACAGGATTATCACCAAGAACAGGCTCACCATCCACCAAAGTGAGTTTTTACTCAGCAGCATCCAACTCTACTTTTGCCTTGGCTGAAGCTCTTTCAGCTGATGCAACAATTTTCTCAAGAGATGATACCTCTTTCCGTAGATAACATATACGGCTGTAAGTCTTGCTCAAAGCACTTCTAAGGACCTGCAGCAAGGAAAAGAAATAAACAGAAACCTTAGGGTTTAGTTCATAAATCCTAGAAACACACTCTTTAGCATTATTAGCATGACAACCAAGATATGGTAGCCAAAGAATAGGTTACGCAGACTTGTGCAGAAGCCATTACTTAGCCTCCTGGCTTTATCGCAGACATCCAAAAAAGGCATTCATTAGAAGTCAAATCAAAGAATTTGTATAATATCCCAAGACACGGGTTAGCATCAGATTATTAATGAGCTTAAGAACCAGATTTGCTAGACATTAGGCAACATGAGAGTTACGTGAGAGAGTTCAAACTTATAAGGAATTAAAATTAACCATCTTCGTAGGGATGCTAATCTAACACTCAACTACTTGGAGGAATGAACTCCCGAGGTGAGCTGAAACTGAGAGGGGGATCATGTTCCCTAAAAATTTGAACAACAGTTCTTATTTAGGAATGCCGTAGCACTTATATGATAACATTTGTCATTAACTACTAGTCCAATGTACAGAGTGATAACAACTTACATGGAAGTATTGCAATTACTAACAGAACAGACAATGTAAGCATACAAAGACAGAATTCTCATGATGTAATTTGATACACTCATATTTTCACATATGTTTAGGACTTAATTCAAAGTCATTTACATTCATTTTATATTCATCTATGGTTGGTTTATCATGTTTTAGCATTATTCGAGGTCCGTTGACGTAAAATGCATAAATGAAACAAATAGACTTGAATTGCACTGATTTTGAGTTTCTGGCAGACTTGACCGCTAGTCATTGTGGGATTTTTATCTCGAGATTGGTTTAGCCAAAAATTCTGAAATTTTATACTTAAATTCTTGACTCATTGACAGATTTTTTGGGACCAATTTCAAATTTTTTGGAACTGGAATTTAGGAGAACTAAATTAGCGAAATTCATGTCATATTTTGGAGCGCCAGAATGACCTATCGACGATGTTTCGGCTATAACTTTTGACTTAGAAGGAGAAATCCCATGATTAAAATCTCATATCGAAACTAACTCAAAGACTAAGATACTGATAAAATTTGAGTTTCTAAGTCTTCACTGTTTAATTTTTATGCATTGTCGAAATTGGCCTTAAAGAAAAACCATTCAAACCAGCCCATGTATATGCACTCTTCATTCACAAAAAGCCTCCATCCCTGACTTTCCACTCACAAAGCAGCCATCATTTATGCACCACAAGACAAAGCAGCCACCAAACTTCCTCTCCATTCACACACAAGACAACAAGCTCCATCCACTTTCATCCATTTTCAATGCTTACAGCCTCCATTTTCTAAATAAGCATGTACCAGCCACCAAAAGAGGAGCCTCACCCACTCTTCTAGCAAGCACTTTTCAACTCCAACTTATGCACGCAACCTTCCATCCAACAAACTAACAAGACAACCACCATTTTTGACTGCAGCACACCTCCACTTTCCAGCCTCCACCAACCAATGCAAGCCTCCATTATTTTTGTTATTTTCGTGCACATTAATCTCCACTAGCAAACACTTCAGGCACTTCACCACTTCACCAAAGCTCCAGCCAATATTTCCATTTCACTCACCCAAAGCAACACATATCCAAGCAACTCTTCATACCTCCACTGAAAATAGCTCCACCTTCATCTTCATTTACACACCTCCTCTCTCATCTTTCAACCAACAGCACCTCCATCCTCACTCACACAAGCTATTCTCTAAACTCTCCAGACACACCAAGCCATCAATGCAACCTGCATCTACTCTCCAAGGAGCTTCCATTCACCAGCAGCAACAACGTGGTCTCTTCATGCAAGCACTCCACGCAAGGAGAGGGGAGAACTCATTTTATTTTGCTGCATATTTGGAGCTTTGTTTTTTATTTTTAAATTAATTCTGTCATGAGTTTATTTAGGCTGTATATTTGTGGATTGTTTGGTATGATGATTTGTGGCTAGAACTTTAATTTCTCTTAGGGATTTGATATTTTTGTTGATGCTTTAATATTAAATTTTGCTATAATCCATGACTAAATATCCATATGCTTGTTGATTTTTACTTGGATTTATTTGTTATTCCTTTGGACTATTGAAAAATGTCTTCGTATAAATTCGCCTTTGGGAGAAGGGAGTTTTTGCTAGAAGATAAAAGGAAAATATGACTAAGATTTTCTTGTAAATTAGGAGACTCAAGAAATTTAGGAGGTGAAAATTGAAATTTTGGGACTTAAGAAACTCTAGGAAAAACTTAAGTAAGGGATTACTAAGTGATGTCTAGAGCGGATAAATTAATTCATCTTTAAGAAAAAGGGATTAATTACTCTTAAAATTCATTTACAAAGGTATAATATTTCAATTGTAGAGAATAGCTAATTCAATATTAAATTTGACAAAAATATCATTCCCTAAGAGAAAGTCATTCCTTTTTGCCGTTAAAACTTTTAATTAGTAAGTTGTTGAAACCTTTTCTTAATTAATTGCTACACAAATTTGTCATTTTCATAGTTATTTTGTCACATTGAATTTGGTAGTTGTTAAGAAATTTATTCAAGTTAATTGTTTTTTTAAAAAAGAAAAAAATTTCTTTACATTAATTTTAATTTTCTAAAATTTCATCCAACCAGATTTCAAATATCGTTAGCTGGCGTAGAATTAAATTTTCTTATAATCCTTGTGGACACAACTCGATTCTTACCGATTTATTACACATTTCGACAACCGTGCGCTTGCGGTTTACGAACAAAAGCTTATGTAAAGGACAGTGTGATCTTTAGCATTCACAGAGAAAATGACAGACACTGAAAGAGACAAAATCTCGAGGCCTATCGGAAATGAGTTCAAATTTTTGTTCAATTTTAACCTCGCCAACATGCCCAATGGCTCAAATCATGTTGTTTTGACCATCAAGCAAAGTTAAACAGAACAGAGTGAAAATTGGATAGAGTTAAAAGAATAGGTTTCCAACAAAAATTGGCTAGAAGGAGTTTCCTAGGCATCTACTCTTTCTTTTTTTTAACAATTAACTTAAGTTTATATTATAAAAATCAATTAATATCAACAATAGTAATAATAATAATATATTTATTGATTTTAATGAGAAATGAAGATGTTCTTGTGTTATTTTGGAGATAGATAGTAAGTTTACGGTAAAATTATTGACCCTACCTTTTATTGGGCCTGAGCTGAGCCCTTGCTATTAGAGCATAGTTTGAGGCTTTATTAGGCCTGAGTTTGAGCCCAACTTGGCTCAATCCAAAGTTTAACTTGAATTTTTTATAAATTAAAAATACAAAATAATATCATTTTGTTTACGAGGGTAGGGTCTCAGGCATAGACGGAGCCGCACCCCAAAAATTTAAAAACTTATATATATAAATTATATATTTTTTAAAAAATATAAAATATATATATATATATATATAATTTTTTAAAATTTTGCGTATATATACATATATAAGGACGGAGTTATTTGAAGCTCAGTCGTACAATGGGCCCCCCTAAAATTTTATTAAATTAAATATTTGAGCCCTCCTATTTTAAATTTCTGGCTTCGTCATTAGTCTCAGGTCAAGTTAAATATGGATAATTCGAGCCTAATTTTTAATTAACTTAAGCTTAACCTAGTAACTTTGAACCTGCCTGGGCACAAACTTGTCATTCATAATCTTTACATAGTATATTATGATCTAATTATTGCGTCTGGGCATTAACTTTGAGTCAGGTCAGGCCTAGAGTTAACATTTCTAATCTTTACACAGTAAATTATGACCTAAATATGTATATGAAAGACAATAGGCTGAATGATAAGTTTAAATTTAAGTATTTTCAATAAATCGATTGGGCTAAAGATACAAAATCTAGAGACCTGTTCGTAATGGTTTAAGTGACTTAAATTACAATGAAATGACGCAGAATGTGTTGGTGACAGACAGCTTAAATTACTAGTCGGCCACTATTAGCTCTCTCTATATATTCTCATCGTTTTAATTTGGACATGCTTAGTGCAATGTGAATGCAAGTTTCGAAGCTTTCGTCTTTTTTTTTTCCTTTTTCGTTTTCTGTTGGTTTTTTCTGAATGGATTATGTTTTGCAGAGTTAGCCCACTTGGGATGGTAAATGAAAACTTAATTTGATGCTGATATAATAAAGACGTTAAATTTATGAACTTTTAAGTATCTCAGGGGAAAATTAGAAGGACCAGATGGTTTATATGGCTAGTTTCTGTTCATGTTATGGGCTATCCAAAATGTTGGGTTCAGATTTTTGTAACACCTACTGAGTATGGGAGATCCGTGTTGTATTTGTTTTGTCGTTTTCTTGTTTAGGTTAGTATAGTGTATTGAAATTCCGTGAAAAGCCAAGAAAGCAATGATTGATATAATTGTTGGAGTAGATCCCCCTGGGACTGAAGTAAAGGCTAGTGATGATGCCGCTAGAATTGCAGAGGGCGAGGCGTGGCTCTCCTCTCAATTTGATGCAGCAGGAAAAGATGTTCCGGAGTTTGAATGCACTCCTCGCAGCATTGCTAAATTACTACAGTACTTCTCAATTCTGTGGTCTGTTTGTTTGTAGTGATATATATGATATCTTATTTTATTTTACATATATTTTATCTTTGTTTTAGATAAAGAGATTAAAAAATATGCGTAATCTTCTCAATCTGTTGAGATAGCTTTAGATATCTTATCTTTATTTTAGATATAGTTTATCTTGTAAAATCTACGTTGAATTCAAACTCTCTCGGTTAACAAACTTTAGCTGTATAAATAGAACCTGTTCAGGGTGTCTGGGAAGAGAATATTTCACACCCTCTTGTATCTTTCTTTAGTAACTGTTAGGGAATCAACCAAGATCATTTGTTACTGTTCTTTTCTATTCTATGGAGTTTCATGATCTAGAGTTAAGTCCCAAGATTCTTGATTCAGAGTTAGGTCCCAAGATTCAAAGGGTTCCTGATATTCTTCGCCAGAAGAAATGCAACTGTTATGATCCATTTTTGGTCTCCATTGGCCCTTATCACCACGATCAACCGAATCTTCAGGAGGTGGAGAGGCTGAAGATTCCATTGGCACGTCAGTATGTGAAACATTGTTTTAGATCACTTAAAAGACGTGTATGGTAAGATAGAGAAGGTTTTGATTCATGCCAGGAGATGTTATCCTGATGATGCAACGAGTAAATTTGATGATACCAAGTTCACAAGGATGATGTTTCTAGATGGTTGCTTCGTTCTGCAGTTTCTGGTTAGCGTCTCCAAAGGAGAACCAATGAAGGGCCTTGAAACAAATCATGTAGCTTTTGTGCAAAGGGACTTGTTCCTGATGAAGAACCAGCTTCGTTATCAGGTTCTGCAAACATTGATGAGCTTAAGATTCGATGAAACAGAGAGAAAGTTTATGATTAACCATTTCATTTACGGACTCGCGGGCTCAGCAATCGACATCCTTCCTTGATTGAAAGAGTTGCAAGGAAGTTTAATTTCACAGCAAAACCTGAAGGAATGGAACTGCCGAATGAACCTGACAATCTTGTTCATCTTCTTGACATTTTTCGTTTTTGTTTCATCAACAAGATTGATCCAATGAGATGTAACAGGTAAGGTAAAGTTCGCTATTGGTATTCTTATCCTGCAGCCAAGGAGCTTAAGGCAATGGGAATCTATTTCAAGTCGAGCAATAAAGATTATTTCACAGACATTAAGTTCGCTCCTGGAGTGCTTACTCTTCCTAAGATCATTGTTGATGACACCACCGTATGCATGCTTTTGAACTTGGTAGCTTACGAGGCTTGTCCTGATACACCTGACGATTTTGTCATCACATCCTACGTCTACTTCATGGATTCTCTAATCGACGATACTCAAGATGTGGAAGAGCTCAGGAAAAAACACATAATCTACAATATGCTTGAAAGTGATAATAAAGTTGCACAAATTTTCAATAAGGTTGTCAAGGATTTGGTTTCAAGTCGCCTTGCTTTCATCAATGTTATGCAACGAATCGAAATGCACTGCAAGAATAATTCCAAGTCTAAGTGGCTTAGCACTCACTTTGAAAGCCCTTGGACTCTCATAACTTTTTTTTTTTTTTTTTTGACTCTCATAACTTTACTTGCTGCAATTTTCGTCATTCTATCGTTATTTCAGAATTATCTATCTTGGTAGATTTCTGTTTAGGTGATAGTTTTACCTTAGTTTGTTTTTTTGATCTTGAATCGTAAACTTAATAAATAGATATTCAAATCAATTGAATTTCTATTTGAATTGCCAGCTTTGACCAGAAGACGGGTAATATAGTTAGAATTAATTTTATGGATGCTTAAAGATCCTAATGATACCAATATAGTCATACAAATTTTATACCGACCAATTTAGGATTTAGATTTTAACATTTCAGTTTGATTTAATTTAATAATTTTTGTTATTAAAAATTGATCAATTTATTAATTAATCAATAAATTTTTATAACTTAATAAATTTTTATAAAATAAAATAAACCGATTAATTTTTATTTAATAATATTTTAAATAAATTTTAAATTCTACAAGAATAATATTTTTAATCATATCTAAAAAAATAATTTTATTTAATTTTTAACTGATTTGATGACAGTATAATATCAATTAAATATTAAATGTTTAGTTTTTTTATCTGATTTTAAAATATTGAAATATTAATGAGTTAACTTTTGTTTGAGAGGGCTGGACTTCACTACGTGAACGCCAAGTTTCTTATAGTATATATAGGTTGTCGCAATCTCAAGTTCTTTGACGGGAGTATTACAATTTTTGGTAGTTATGTTAATCTATTTACCAATTAATTGAGTTGAATAATTAATTGGGTTGAGTCGAATTCTTTACCAGAACTAAGTTATATACTCATTAAATAATTTATTAAAAGAATATGTGATAAATGGATAATTATTCAAAATAATTTATTAAAATATGTAATTCAATCGGTAATTATTTGAATTGAATGAAATAAAGTTTAAATCTTAAAATAAGTTTAAGTTAATTCTAAGTTCAATTGATT
>JAOSBP010000008.1:21452898-21466763 GCA_027563825.1 Erythroxylum mucronatum
AGGTTTACTCAAAGCATTAATATGTGAGCTATATGTTGTGTTTGCAGCATCTACTAATTTGTTTGCTTTAGGAAATGAGCTAATTAAGCTCAATTGTCTGAACTATGCTGATTGGTCCGAACAAATCCAGTTCCAACTGGGTGTAATGGATTTGTACTTGGTCATAGTTTCAACGCAAGGTCCACAGCCATAACTGAGTCTAGTTCTGAAGTTGACAAGTCTTATTATGAGGCTTGGGAACGATCTAACAGGCTGAGCTTGAATTTTATGCGAATGATGATTCACAGAAAATGTAAAGCCGTCAATGCCTAAAATGGACAATGCAAAGGAGTTCATGTTGAAGCTTAAAGAATACTCTTAATCTGATATAGCTGACAAGTGCATAACAGGGACTTTAATGAGTGAGCTAACGACTAAAAAGTTTAACTAGTCTTAACCTATTCACAATTATGTAACTCATATGTCAAACCTAGTTGTAAAGCTGAAATCCATGGGTATGGGTGTGAGTGAGTCCTTTCTAGTACAGTTCATTATCAACTCCCTTCCTCTAGAGTTTGGCCAATTCCAGGTGAATTATAACACCATTAAGGAAAAATGGAACCTTCAAGAAATTAAGGTCATGTTGGTTCAGGAGGAAGGGAGATTGAAGAAAATAAAGGAACACTCCGTTCATCTCACGTTTCATCAAGGAGCTAGTAGCAGCAAAAACAAACCAGGAAAGAAAGGCAAAGATAAGGACAAAAATCTCAGCAAAGTTAACAAGGGTCATATCCATAAGGATAAGAGGTGCCACTTCTGCAAAAAAATCTGGTCACTTCAAGAAAGATTGTCCTAAAAGAAAGGCTTGGTTCGAAAAGAAAGATACATACTATGTCTCAATATGTTTGAATCAAATCTTATTGAAGTGCCTAATAATACCAGGTGTTTAAATTCTGGTGCAACTACTCATGTGTCACATGTTAAACAGGGATCCTTTTCAATCCAAACTATAAACGGAACTGAAAAGTTCTTATATATGGGAAACATAATGAAGGCATGGATAGAGGTCATTAAGACGTACAGATTGATCTTGAACACTGGGTGTTACCTAGTTCTAAAAAATGTCTTTATGTTCTTGAATGTGCTAGGAATTTAGTTTCTGTTGCAAAATTAGATGATGTAGGATTTCAATTTAAGATTGGAAATGGTGTTTTTTAATTGTATAAACATAAGTACTATTATGGTTTTGGTACCTTAATTGATTATTTATATCGTTTCAATCTTATGTTGATTTTGTTGCATCTCTATTTCATGTTGACCATATTATAGGAAGTAAGCGTAGTGGAAAAAATGAATGTTATGCTTTATTGTGGCATAAAAGATTAGGTCATATATCCAAGGAAAGGGTACAGAGGTTAGTAAAAAATGAAATCTTACCTCCATTGAATTTTGTTGACTGGGATATATTGTGGATTGCATTAAAAGCAAGCAAACCAAACACATATCAAAGCATTTAACCACAAGAAATAGAGAATTACTTGAATTAATACACACTGACATCTGTGGTCTTTTTGACGTTCCTTCTTAGGGCGGTAAAAAATATTTCATTACATTTATTGATGGCTTCTCATGATATGGTTATGCTTATTTGTTGCATGAAAAGTCTTAGTTTGTAGAAATTCTAGAGCTGTTTATTAATGAGATAGAAAGGCAGTTAAATAGAAAACTAAAGATAGTTAACTCTGATAGAGGTAGTGAATATTATGGAAAAATTGATGAAAGTGGACAATGTCTAGGTCCATTTGCAAAGTTTCTTGTAAGTCGAGGCATATGTGTACAATACACAATGTCTGGTATATCGCAACAAAATGGTGTAGCTGAAAGGCATAATCGTACTCTTATTGATATGATTAGGAGTATGCTAAGTTATAGTTCTGTACCATTATCATTGTGGATGCATACATTAAAGACCACTGCATATCTGCTTAATAGGATTCCTAGTAAAGCAGTTCATAAGACACCTTATGAATTGTGGACAGGAAGGAAACCTAGTTTACGACACCTTCTCATTTGGGGTTGTCCGACAGAAGTAAGGCTGTATAATCCATATGAAAAGAAGCTTGATGCGAGAACCGTTAATGGTTATTTCATCAGCTATCCCGAAAAGTCGAAGGGGTATAGATTTTATTGTCCTAATCATAGTATGATAATAGTTGAGTCCGGTAATGCTCGATTCATTGAAAATGGTCAAATCAGTGGGAGTGGAAAATCGTGAAAAGTGGATATTCGCGAGAGTCAAGTAGAAACTACTCCAAGTCGAGTAGATAGTACTACATCAGGCGTGATCCCACTGGTTGTTATTCCTTTTGTTACATCACGGATACGCAACATACTGAAAGAACAAATTAGTGTTCCAATTCCAAAAGTTGAACATATTAATGACGAACCAGCTAACCATTTAAGATCCATTATTTAATACCTAATAACCATTATCTTGGGTGCTTTTCATGAGACTCAAAACTATAAGTCACATGGGCCATTAAATAATCTAACACCTATAATAGGTATCAACCAAATTTTTTTAGTTTAGATTCTTCACAAAGATACAAAAGAGAGAATTAAGATATTAAAGTGTTAACTATAATACGAACTTTAATGATAGACTCAGGATCAACCATAAACTTATATTAACGAAGAAAATGTTGAAAACTTATGTTTTGTTATTCATTGCACGATGAATAAGCTGTTGAACTGCTTGAAGAAGCTCCTCAATGTTTGAATAAACTCTTGAAACTTTTGATCAACTTTTATAAAAGTTGTATATCCTTACGTCATTAACGTCTTTTTGTGTCTACGTGGGTCTCTTAACAAGTTAAAAAACTGAACGTCCATAAACTTACTTAAGTAGACAACATAAAACCTTAGCAACTATTTATAATAACCTTATTAAGTCTCCTCATCATAAGCTCAATACATAACCGGCCTACACTGATTAGGGCTCATTTTCTCACTGGACTTCAACTCATTTAACCAGATCCTTTATTGGATTTCTTTATTATCTTTAATTCATATCAAATTCACTTTTCTTAACCTTAATTTTATAAAAACCCGTAATTTCAAAATTCACAAAATAGTCCCATAAGTTATTTTGGGTTAGTTTTTAGGATCCTTGGAATTTATAAAATGAGTTTTTTAAATTTTCTGGATTCATTACGTTGGTAATAACTAAGGTTTAACTTTAGAAAATTCAGATGAGGAAAGTCATCATTGAGTGAATTTTCATGCATTTTGACTTAAAATAATAAAGATACATGTGGTTTTGTCTTATATGGTATATTTATTGTTTGGTATCGCATGATTATCACTTTGATTAAGATTTTCTTTGTAATAAAATCTCAAAATAAAGTTTTCCACTCAATGCTTGTTCAAATCAATTCAAACTATAAATATGCATTTAATATATGCAAAAATATATTAATTTCTCCAATTTCCTTGTGAAATAATTTCAAAATCTCTATTTAAGTTCATAAAGTCATGGAACCGCTCTGATACCATGTGTTATTTATAACACAAACTTTAATTATAGATCCAGGATCAACCGTGAAATTATATTAATAGAGAAAATGTCAAAAAATACCTATTCTGCTATCCATTGCATGATGAACAATTTGTTGAACTACTTGAACAAACTCCATAATGTTTGAATAAGCTTCTAAAACTTTCAATCAACCTTATGTTATATATCCTTATGTCATTAACATTTTTCTGCACCTTTCTTAATGTGTAGCCCTCTTAACAGGTCAAAGAAACTGAACTTCCACGAACTTATTTAAGCAGGTAGTAGGAGACCTTAGCAGCTATTTCTAATAATCTTATTAAGCCTCCCCTCACATGCCTAATACAAAACTGACTCATACTGATTAAGGCTCACTTTTCTCATTGAACTTTAGTCTATTTAACCAGATCCTTTAGTGGGCTTCTTTATTATCTTTAATTTAGATCAAATTTGCTTTTCTTTCTATATCAAATTTGTTTTTCTTAACTTTAATTTTATACAAACCTATAATAAATAATTGTCCAATTAACAAAATCACTAACATAAAGAACTCGAACCATCTATTTGTGATAAATAGCTCTCACCTAGTTTCTCTCAAGACAACTAGCTACTTTGGAGAATTTAGGTGACTAGGTACCTAGATTAATCTAACTGAAGAAGTTAATCAATTCAATCATCATTCAAAATAAATTACACTAAATCATGTGACAAGTTGATCACCAAATGAGCTAGTAAACTCGACTCTTAAACAACTACTGTAAATTCACTTCAAGGGATTGTTCTATGACATGATCCTTGTGAAGTAGTTGAGAGAAATTGTTTTCCCTAAAGTAGAACCATATAAAATCCTTCAACAATGAATTGGTTGGTTTTTTTTACATATTTTTCTTAGTTGTCAATTTTTCATAATTATTCTTGGCCTTCTCGATACCTCGTTCTCTTGGCATATTTCATTATATTTTATTTTCCCTTAGAAATAACATATTCTATAATGTCAAATCTTTAAGAAAATTTTTATTTCAGTGCTAAATCTTGTAATTTTTTAATTAAGCAATTGACCTTTTAAAACCTTTAAAAACCCAAGTTAAAATATTTAATTTGGTAGTTTTTGTTAATATGAGTAACGAAGACACTTTTAACCTGACATTCGGACATCCATATAACCTATGACCAATGATATCAACCCATAAACCATGACTCATGTTTATAACCCACTTATTTTTTCCAAAATAAAACACTCTTTTCCCCTTCCTTACCTCCTTTTTGTGTCCTCTAAAAATAAAAATTTTCCTTTTAAGACCTGTCATCATAATTAAGATGTTTGTGTGGTAATGCACTTGATGTTTTTGGTGTTACAATTTCTGAAAATTGTCCATCTATTTCTTTGGAAGAGGAAAAAGGATACAAAGAATTTTGTTAGGGAAATTGTTACTAAAAGAGGAAAACTAAACCTTCACTACTTATAAATGAAATTAATGGACAGTTTCTTGAGAAATCCTTTGGGGAGTGAAAACTACCATAGTGGTCATTAATTTGGAGTTTTTTTATTGATGATAATCAAATACATATGAATACTATTCCTGAAGTAACTGGGTATTGATTACCAAAATGTGAAAACTTGGGGTGGGGGAAATAGCTAAAATCAAAGCTGATAGATGCCAAACTCAGGTTATTGGTACAATAAATGATTTTTTTCTAGAGTTTAAAGCATCTTAAACTAATTCTGGAAGGGGAAACTGGAGTTTAAAATTGGGTATTTTGGAAATAATGAGTGGGTCATAGGTATGGGTTCTAGGTTATGGGCAATGTTACGAATGTCATATTAGACTTGTTATTAGATTTAGTTCTAGTACGGTATGATATTAGTATCAATTAATACTAAGTACCATTTTGGGTAATTTTTTAAACTTACAAAACAATCCTTAATTTTATAAAATTATAAAATAATCCCTTAATATATTGTGATATATAGCTTTAAAGCTTATTTTAACCATATCTCAAAAAATCATAATAATATAACTTTGATATAACAACAATCTCTTTATTCCTATTATTATTATATTTCTCATATGAATAATAACCAAAATTAATATAAGAAAAAAATTATTTAATTCTCATATAGATATAAAACTAAGAATAATACAAAGTACTTAAAATATTACAATTGATTACAATAAAACATCATATAATAATAATAATAATATATGTTCATTCATACTAATGAGCATAATAAAGTAGAAGCAATATCTGAAATAAAAATACTTGTAGTTAAAGATTTTATATTTATATCCATTTATAGAATTTAACGCATACATCAAATACAAGTAAGATTAGAAGAAATACAAAAATGAAAAAACTTGAATCTTTATTCTATGGCTTATCCACTCAAATAAAATTGACTTAATTTTCATCTGGTACAAAGTCCTTATTGTTGAGAGGAGTCTTATCGTCACCATTTTTCAAACTTGTTGCACTAAATGACATATCAATACTTTCTCATCTAAGATTATCTTCCAAATCACTCTCATTTATAAAATTTGATTCTTCAAAAAGCCAATCCACTAAACGATCGATATGATCAAATCAAGAACTACTTATTCTATTAAAAGTCATAGTAAAAAAATAATATTAAATTATTAACTATGAAAAACTATGTTCAACTCATTAATGATAACATCATACCATTCTTGAAGATTCAAGTTGTTCTAATAAATATCAAATAATTTAATCTTTTGTATTCCATCCTATTTCTTTTGTTTTTGGAATAAATGAATTTAAATATGCTCTAATTTCTTTCATACCCAGTCATACACATATATTGACTAAGACTTCGAATTGCAAACCTTTGTAATTCTAGAATACTACTTCCAAATTAGTCCTACTAAGCAATTATAAGACAAAAATAGTAATCTTATAATAAAATAAAGTGATGATTAATTTTAAACAAGTGAAAAAAGTGAAGAAATGTATTCCTTGACTAATTTGTCTCTTTGATGTATTGCAATGGGCATCCTAAAATGATCGCATGCATCATTGTTTAACTTCATTTGTAAGCAAAGGAGGTCTTACATCATCTCATATGAAATAATTATTGTGATAGTTAATAATATTTCCCTATTAACTTCAACTTTCTTTATAAAATGTGGTATAAAATAGACACTCGGTTTCAAAAATATCCTAGCAATAAATAATGGAGGATAAAGGTTGTCTTCCATATCTTTTATTGATGATTGTAAGATAAGGTATGTATAAGGAATGTTTTTCATTATCAGTGATTAATTGTACAATGTTTTTAGGCCCAACTTTACTCATAATTTCATCAAATATCTCTAATAGAGTATCAATATTCCTTACAAGGCCAGATGCATCAATTGACTTCAAAAATATTATCCCTTTAGTAGAAAAACAAAAAAACCTAATAAGTTTTTATTTTTTATTTTTTAAATATTACACATGATTGAATACCCATAGGTTGCATAAGTCACTCTTTCTTTACTCAAATAATTTTTTATTTCACTAATAGAGTAATTAAAAAGATGATCTCTATAGTCACCAATTGAAAGTGCTTTATATCATTGACTATAAGAGGCAATAGCATCCACCATAGGCTGATGATAATAAGACTAAGTAATATTGAATGACACACCTACATCATATCACTGTTTAGCCATTGTCATGTCTATATATGAGTTGTTTCTTTAAATTGTAATATACTTTGAATTGATGGTTATCTAGGACTTATTCGTAGAGCAAAAAAGTTACACACATGTCTTCTTATTTTTCTCATATCACTGGCAGCAATCCCTCCTTGTTATGTAGGAATATTACCTTCAATATTACTAACAACATCATTAACATTGCAAAAGAACTTTCATTACCAATTACAAAGTTTAGTCTTTGCCTTTTTCTTTTTTATTCTGATACTCTTCAAGCAAAGTTTTTACCTATCATTTCATGTCATGGATAACTTTCTTGTAAGGCTTCATATCAACTTTGATCCTATTTAAATGTTTCTTTAACCTAGTGATCCCCAACCTTTTAAATGTTTATTATAATACAAACAAATAGTATGGTTTTTTTATACTAGGAACTAATCTCGTATGAGATCAAGCTGAATCATCAAATCTTCCTGAATAGGTTAAATTATGAGGTGTACTTAAACTTGTTTCTATTTATCTATAAAAATAAATGCAATTAAATAAGTATAATAAACTTCAAAATCACTTGTTAATACACTAAGTAAGTTATTCATTACCCATAACCAATGTCATGAAAAAACATAGACATGTATTTAAAGGAAATGAACAAAACCCATCACTAAAATATTTTAAGGAAACATTAAAAGATATCACTAGGAAGGACCATATTATATAGTCTCGATCTTATCTCTAAAAAAAGACACAATAAAGAACGGTTTGGTAATAGAATACATCTATAATAAAATATACACCAAAGATGTAATTAAAAGCGCATTCTGTTAGTAGATGTTATTAATGTAATACGATTGAATGACTAACAAAAAAAGATGCCATCAATCAGAAGAAGGTATGAATACTTTTAAATATTTTACCTGTTTATTTTTAGACACTGAAAGAGTCAAAGTAATTGGTGTCTTGTGTTTTAGTTCAAACATCTAATTAATTCATGGTTCCTGTTGTTCAAAACAAAATGTCAACAAGTGTTTGAATCTAATTGGAAGATAGAAAGTAGTATTACAAACTAACGTAAATAGATTAATGTGTCACTCTTAGTCATTAAGTTGAGTTGTGAAGGTACGAATGATGGAATGATGACTTGAAACCAATAAAATTTGAAAAGATAATGGTCATTTAATTACTTAAAAATTTACAATAAATGTAAAACGTATTCTTTTAAATATAAACTTTAATGCTTAATGATGAATAATTCTCAAATGAAACACTAAACAGCTTTCATAATTAATTGTAACATGATAATTACTTATTTAGTGGTACTAACACGAGGCATTTATAGATTTAGGGTCCTCAAGATGGGTTGAAGTTGGCAAGGAAATAGGTTAAGAACTAAAAATAAATCATGAGTAGAATAACTGTTGGAGGAGAATAAAGAGGACAACCTCATCTTTGCAGTCGCATGCTGGATGTTTTAAATGTGACGTAACAAAAGTCTTTTTGAAGAGGAGTTTGCTTGGCCGGAAGATGAACCGCAAGCAGTTTTGGAGTACGTTGAGTGGATAGTCAGGGTAAGAATAGTGGAAAGCTGTGTGTTCCCACACCAGGGCCTCTCAGTAGGTAGTCTAGTGAGCTGTACAAAACCGCCAGAACCATGGGTAAAACTCATCACGGATGGAGCATTTAAACAAGGAGCAGACATCGCTACTGTGGGTGATCTAATTCGTGACTGGCACGGCCAGTGATGTGGAGATTTTTCCAACACATTGGAAACAGATCGCCATTAACAGCAGAACTTTGGAAAGTCCACTCAGGCCTCACGCTGGCTTGGTCACTTGGTTATCGTCGGATCATATTAGAAATGGACTCTTTAGAAGTCACTAACATCCTATCCTCTCTCATTACTGTGATTGATATGAATAATTTCTTGTTGGCAGGTATCCGTAGACTACTCCAATGAGATTGGGAGATCAAAATCCAGCACGTACGTTGTGAAGGGAATCAGAGCTAGCGCAGATCACTTGGCTGCCCTTACACTCATGGCTAGCCTAGGCATTCCTATTCTACAATAGCCTCCACTGTTAGTCCTGGATCTTTTATCATAGGGACAAGCAAGGTGCAATGTATTACTGAACATTACGACAGTTTGATTTGTTATGTTTAGTCTTTTCCCCAGTTAAAACAAAGGCGAAGAGCTCCAACTGGTGGTGAGGAGAGGACAGATTTATGAGATACTGGGTTCTGAAAAATTAATATTTATTTTCAATTTAGTCCTTACATTTTTTAAAATTACACCTTACCCGATATTGATATTTTGGTTACCATTTTCTAATTGTAAGATTTGGTATTATAAGATTTGCTATTTGGATAGTTCTCGTCTTGCTTTTGGATTATCCTCTTTGTAGTTCTTAGGTCATCTTCACTATAACACTTAAGTCGTCCTCCCTAGTACTCCTCACTATAGCTTTTGGATTATCGACTTATCTCCTTACTATTAGTTTACTGATTATTTCTTTCTTCATTTTTATGACTTGTTTGAGTTTTTTTAAAATACTCTAGTTTGCTTGAAAACTTGAAGTCACTCCAGATCTTGTTCTGGGTTAACCTTTTTTAGCCTTTACTTTAGTCTTTTGGTGATTTTTTTCTTTGATTATTATTGCTACCCCACTTCTATTCCCCGTATCATTTTATCTACTACTCGATTTCTATCTCTTTCTAGGGTTTGGTTTCAATTTGATTTAACAAATGTGTTTCTCTTTGTCTTCTTCTTTAGTTGTTTACTCTTAACCTTTTATCATCACAATCATATTTGAACACCTATCTAATATACTAAATTAATCTTTCAAAATCTTTATTCATCCTACTGGTATCACTACTTTGTTACCTTCATATTTTGTGGCATCTTCTCCATTTTGATTTTTAAGGAAAGAAAGTGGCAGTGAATTGACAAGATTGCTTCAAAACCCACGTTAGAAAATAGGCCAATCATTACCGACTTTTCTTATTTTCGAATCTAAAGCACTACTTTAAGCAAAGTTGGATTATTTAGTGGAATTTAATCTTTGAGGTGTAAGGCCCGAGTTGTTTTCCTTCTATTGGTTGCACTTGTGATTGGTTTCAAAGTATTTTGTTAATGGTTGAATGGTTGCTCTTTGGTTATTAGGATTCAGTTTTCTGTCTTCATTGAATAATTTAAAGTTTCGAGTTTTTTTGTTTACAATTTTCAATATTTTGATTATTGTTTTTTAACTGTCTAGTACTATGTTTTAACTATCTGCAGAAACCCAGTTGCTATTTATTTGCAAAAATTGGTCTCTTTCATTGGCTATTAATCAATTGTAAAGTAAGGTGAGAGGCGACTATTATTGGTTCAGATTTAGACCATTTAAATCTTGACGTGCTTATGATCGTTTGTGTTTGTGATTTTTGCTTTCGTTTATCATGATTTCAATTTTGGGATTTAATATCAATCCTTGTTTCCTTTCTCTAGTAATTTTAAAGTTGTTTAGGGACTTGTTGGGCTTGTCTTTTATAGATTGTGTTGGTCATTAGGGTAGGAGTGGTAGCTTTGATTTCTGGTAATAGAGCAAACCCTAGTCCTTTGATGTTTTGGGTCTAGGAGAAGAGAAGATGTGGACAGATTATGGATATATTCTTGGAACATTAGGACCCTCACAATGAAGTCTTTGAAATTAGTTAAAATTATACACAAATATAAAATTCATATAGTGTGCCTCCAAGGGACAAAGTGGACAAGGGCTAAAGTAAAAGAGACTAATAAGCAGGGTGTTCGAAGCAACGGAATGGGATAGGTATCTTGGTTATCAAGGAATTGATATATCATATTGTGGGGGTAAAGAGAACTAATGATAGGATTTTGTCCTCAAATATTGTGATGAAATATGTCTTTTTAATGTGTTGTGTTCTTATACACCCCAAGTAGGATTGGATGAATAGCTTAAGCACTAATTCTGAGAAAAGCTAAATAAGATAATTCATTAGATTTCCTGAGAAGACTTTAATAGTCATATAAGAGCAACCTTAGATAGAGAATCATGGGCTAATAGGGGTTTTAGGTACGGAGGAATGATACTGGGACTACATTGTTAGACTTTCTAGTAGCATTTGAGTTAATGATAGCCAACTCATTTTTTAAGACAAATGAGGAGCACCTAGTGACTTTTAATAGCAGAAGTATAAAGACTCAAATTGACTACTTCCTCGTAAGGTGGAGTGATTAACTTAGTTGTAAGGATTGTAAGGTGATACCTAACGCTTACTGGTAAACTTAACATAGATTGTTGGTTATAGATCTTATAGTTAAAGGTTGGAGGAAAAAGAGAAGTCCTTAAAGGTGTATTAGAATAAGATGGTGGAATTTGAAAAGGGATACAGTGGAACAACTTAGGGATAAAGTAATATATGGAGAAGAATGAAAATTGTAAGGAGATCGTAATCATATATGGGAGATAGTAGCAACTGTTTTAAGGAATGCAACTAAAGAGATCTTGGGTGTTTTTAAAGGGCCTAGGGGTAGTAAGATGAAATGTTAATGGTGGAATGAAGATGTACAAGAAATTTTTATGATTAAAAAGGTTGCCTATAAAGCTCTGTTGAGTAGCACTACAGAGGTAGAAATGATAGTTAATAAAGAAAGTTACAAACTGGCAAAGAAAGAAGTGAAGAAGATAGTCTCAGAAGCCAAAAGTAGAGGTTACGTGGATAACACCACAGGGGTAAAGAGGGTAGTTAATAGAGAAAGTTATAAACTGACAAAGAAATAGAAGAAGATAGTTTCAGGAGCTAAAAGTAGAGCTTACGAGCAATTATACTAATGATTAGAAAGTAAAGATAGAGAAGATGGTATATTTAAGTTGATGAGAACTAGAGAAAAGAAAGAAAGAGACTTATTTCGATGTATAAAAGATGAAGGAGGGTGAGTACTTTGGATGAAAATGAAATCAGAAGAAGATGATATAAATACTTTTATAGCCTTTTTAGAAAAGGCATAGAGTATAACATCTCTCTAGGTAATCTTAGATCATCCCAGAGGTATTGCAACTTTACTCATTGTTAGTAAATCAAAAAGAAAGAAATTAAAAGAGCTTTAAAGGAGATCAAGCATGGAAGGAAGAGCACTAGGGCCTGATGAGATACCTACATAGGTGTGGAAGAGTCTAGGCAAAGAGGGTCTTATTTGGATAGTCAAGTTTTTTAAGGTGATCATCGAGTCCTCCAAAATGTCAGATGAGTGAATATTTAGATTGCTAATTCCCATATACAAGAACAAAAAGGACATTCAAACTTGTAACAACTATAACCTGTAGAGACATCAAACTACTTAGTCACACCATAAAGTTATGGTAGAAGGTAATTGAGATGAGAGTGAGAAAGGATGCACCTATCTTAGAGAACCAATTTGGTTTCATACTAGGAAGGTCCATAACAAAAGTTTTAGATCTCCTTAGAAGATTAATGGATTATCACACAGAAATACAACATAACATGAAACATCTGAATACCCCTTCAGAGGATATACAGATGCCATACAAAACAATCTTAAAACATACCAAGATATTCCAGAAATTCATTGAAAATAAGATAACATACTTCACATTCATACTTTGTTGAGTTATATACGGAACATCATGTATATATTGTAATCATCATATACATGCCTTACATACAAATCCATCTTGTATTGTAGTTATTGCAAACCATTTATACAAAATACAATATGTCTCAACATATTGAAATACAACTTAAAACTTGAACATAACATTTTCCAAAATCATATCAAGTCCTTCATTGGCCACTGCAGTTGTCCCAGTCTTAAGTCTGCTTATCAGAACCTACATAGAGGCAAAACCATCGTGCTAAGCATATAGCCTAATGAGGAATAACTAAACAGGATATATAATGGCAACTGTTTCTAACAGTCGACTAACATTCACATATACTAAATCAGGTCATATAATAAGCAATCTTTAATTGTTCATATTAAAGAATAATCCAAACATTATTTGTATCATAATAGAATGTGATTCATCAATACAAAACATTCTTGCATCAGAACAAAACATATAAGTATCAGAACAAAACGTCATTACTTCATAACAGAATGTACAAGTCTCATAATAGGATATAATTGTGTCAAAACATAACTTGTATCAAATTAAAATATATCTTGTATCAAATCAGAACATATATCAAAACACAAAACAGATTAGCCTGCTAGTCCTTTTATAGAAGCGGGTAACGGGACCAGAACAGAAGATACTTATGATTGGTATCTCAGAAACAAAAGAGACTTAAGTCTCTGGAATAGAAGATACTAAAGTGTCTAAGATCAGAAGACACTAGAGTGTCAAGTACAGAAGACACCGAAGTGTCTAGATACAGAAGACACCTTACTGTCTAATCACAGAAGCAGTTGTAGATCCTTCTGGGCATGCCTATTTACTCATGACTAGGACTTGACAGTTTTAAAAATAAATTATTTTGGATTTCAGAATCGCATGTAAGTGATGTAGTGCATAACATATGACTTTATTCCATGTTGCTCAAATTTAACATATTCATTCACATTTGATCAAACTTAATATGCCTTATAAACATAAACATTTGTAATAATGCACCAATGAATACATTAAGTAATTACACATTACATGTATTCACAC
>JAOSBP010000008.1:21472269-21492687 GCA_027563825.1 Erythroxylum mucronatum
ACAACTTATAAGTTCCAAAATTAGATACTTTGTTATCAAATAACACCTTCCTTAAGTTATTACTTCAATTAATAATCTAAACCTTATTTTACCTTTAATTAACTAATTTCGAGTCAAACTAGGTTTATTTTACACCTTAATCAAGTCCAATTACACCATTAAAAAGTGTCTTAACCTTATATAGTCCAACAAATGTACAAAACCATCCTTTTTCCTTTCTAAAGCATTTCCCGTGACTGTGGGAAGGTGCCATATAAATCCCACGATCGTGAGATGAGTAAACTGAAGGTTCACTCACCCATGACCTTCATTTTGTTTCCAAATTTAACTCCTTCATACTCCACCCAACACACCTTCACCAAAGTCCATTAATTTCACTTCAATTCTACCTTATTCATCTTTAATCCCTTATCAAATTCATGTCCAAATCCAATTCAAAAATCATTCATTAGGAAACTCACAAATCATTATCTTTCATACATCAAAACCAAAAACAAAATTTGTCATACAAGGATCAATTTTCTAACACTCATTTATCATCATCATAACACACATTCCATGCCAATTCAATCATCATAGAACTTGTATTAATACATGCTATCAACTTTATAATTCCCTTACCTATTTAACTTCAAATTCCTTCTTTAAAGAATAAGCTAAACTAGCCTTCCAAGCAAACAAACACCATCCTAAGATCAAGGTGAAATTAGGATGATCTTAGCACTAAAAAGACAGTAGCAAAGAAGATAGCATGAGGTAACTTTCTTGATATAGTATTTGGCAAAGAGTTTGGAGAGTTTTGCACATAATTAGTACAAAAATTCAGAAGCTAAGTAAAGGTGGGTTTGTCACCATTGCATGTGTCCCATTTGTCCACTCCATAAGCTCCAAATGTCACCATCCTTCCAGGCCATTTGTCATTCATTCAATGCTGCCAAATTTCATTCAACTATACTGCCATTTATCCTTTATTTACTTATGCCAAATGTCACTAAATGTATAGGCTTAGTCATCCAAATTTTCATCTACCAATTTGTCTTACCACTTGATATTTTTCCTAGTCCAAATATACATTTTAGTACATCAATTTTCTAATGGTACCAATTAATTCTAAGTTACCAATTATGGTCCATCAAATCAAAATTCAAAAGATATACAACTTATAATCATGTCACAATTTTAACACCTAACACAAATACTTTCATGGACATGTAACATTTCTATTAGGGTGTAGTTTGGGGCTTTACATAACCTACACAGGTCTAATTTGGCATAAAGTTTGGGCTTCTATTATGACACAAACAATATCATTTTTTTAATGTAACAAAATTTTGTCTTTTGTTCATGAAAAAACCAAAAGACAGCAATCAGCCAAGCAAGCCAAGACCGAACACTATTTTCTTATCTCTCATTCTCAGTCTCTCCTCTTAAACACTCCATCTTATCTCTCGCAAATTTGGTTTATCTCTTTATTTTTGTTGCTTTTGTCTACAAAGATTTTTTTCTCTTCTTTCTTATATTGATTCTTAGTGGGTTTTTCTTTTCTTTTCTTATTTAATAGGGTTTGATGTGATGGAGGTGGCAATGTTGTTATTGTTCATGTTTTCACTCTATAACACCACCTTCACTTTTATTGTAGCTCACAGTTTTGTTGTTGTTATTTTTTGTGGCAGTTATTTCCAAGTTGGCATATAAAAAATTTCATGGGAGGTTGAGGCAATGGTGATGATGGGCTTATGGCTATGACAACATGATTTCATTGATGACATCATTATATTTATAAGTGGCATCATTGTGTTTGTGGTGGTTTCATTAATAAAATTATGAAAACAAGATTAATCATATATGATCATTAGGGAAGCTTAGAGTGGTGGCATTAGTGGAAGGAAGTAGCAGTCAAATTGGGCTTTGAACAACCTAAAGTTTGATTAAGTTTAGGGTCACTCCAATAACTTGAAGCTGGATTAAGCTTTGAGCCATGATTGGGCTGCTTGTAAGGGTTTTAGGTCAAGCCTAAGCAGTCTCAGGCCCATTCTATCTCAATCCATTCCCAATCTTATTGTAAGTTCAGACTTAGTCCAATACAAGCCATTATTAGCCCTATTATAACATGTTTCAACAACATAAGAAGCTATAAACAAGTCAAATACATTTTAAGCAAATTGAACTTTGTGTCTTTACTACGTTTGAGTAAAACTTAAATAAAGATTGTTGAAATCCCCTATTAACCTTGTGATCATTGATGATGGAATGCAAACATGTTGATATAAGACACATGACAAATATCTATAGAAATTTTTGAATTTTTATATTGGAATTTTAAAATTTCCAACATTGGTAAGGCTTTATTTGCCTCATTTATAAAGCATATGTATGGATAGAAAAAGATACAACAGTAGACAATTAAGAGTCACATAATAGACATTTAAGAGTCACATAATAAACAATTAATAGCCATATAATAATGAATAATTAATCATAAAACAAATAAAAGAACTTTAATCATGCAAGCGACAACTCGTATAATATGCATACAATAAACAATTACATGTGCAATTGATTTTTATATAGGGTGCATACTCGATGATAAATAATAATGAAAATTGTAAACAAACCTTTAAGGAATACATGTAAACAAACCATATGTAATCAAAATAAATGATAAGTATATATAATTTTACCTTGTTAAAATCTCTCCAACAATCTTTGATTTTAGATTTCTATCGCTTGAAATTTAAGAAAATTACTTTATCTCTAACAAATTCCCTAAAATGTTCTTCAGTTGTTGGATTTTAATTGACTTAAATCTTTGGGAAACTACTGTAACACTTACTTTCCTTTTCTTTATCTTCAAATTTCAAAATTTGAAGAATAGAATACGATAGTAAAAAATATAAAGACTTTTTCGAGGATCACGTAAGTAGAATTTTAAGGTAAGTGGGCTTCATTGAAGCCAAGTCAGCAATCTGACTTGACACCCAGGTTATTATTATATAAGTGTGTGATTCTATGTTATGTGTTACAAAGGTCTTTTGGACACTTTACTTATACTAAAGTTAAGCCTTTACCTTTACACAACAATCTCTCCTAGGTTTGTTTAAGCAAGACTCAACATTTCCCATGTGATCATCAACTAATGAAACTTATTATCAAATGCCTCACGACCTTAGTAGTATTTAATTATTATATTCAAGTAAGAATACTCTTAAAGCAAAAAGTAATCAAAGGCAACAATAAAAGAATTTGAGAGATACGACAAAGCCAACCTTTTTCACTTTCTTCAAAGTATACAAAGGAATGCTCTCTCAATGTGATGAAGAGCAAGGCTCAAATGAGCTACGTATAAGCACCTCTGGCTTGATGGCCAAGTTACTAATTAGAGTACTTGGTTTACCTAGATCACCTCTATCTTTATCAAATTACATCACACTAATAAATTAGAAGATACCCCTATCCAAATAGGATTCTATCTAATATGATAAAGTTACATCCTAACTAATAAGATAAGATATTACGTTGAATTAGGAAAGATATATTCATATCTACGAAGATCTCTACTATCCTCAGATGATCCTCTTACATTATCTTTATCCTTTAGGGTTGATGTATATCTCATATGATTTTATTTATCACATCATCCAAGATCTCCCTATGATTTGTATCCATTAATGATGAGTTATCTAAGCCAAAGTCTTTCATAGCATAATAGTCCAATCCAGTACTTACCCATGTCAAGTTTGTTAGCCATGGTTCGTTCATTTGAGCATGCACTAAGCCCTTAATCCATCAAGAACTTAGCCTTAACGAAGTCAATCCACATATGGTCAAATACTCTTTCAAAACTTGCACCATGTTTGATCTAATATGCGAAGTTACCTTAAAGCTCCCGCATGCCTTTCCCATGCATGTGATCCAGCTAATCTTTAACCTAAGGCCTGTCTCCAACTAGTTATGAAGTGTCTTCATGTGCTAAGGGGCTAAAAGTATGTCATTCATCCATTTTCATTAACTGAGCCAATTAAATAGTCTGAAATAATAAAAATATTAATGTTGGAGGAGTTAGAAAAATTAAAGTACAAGTATTATAATAAGAAACCACATAAAATAAAAAATGTAAATATTGTTATCTTATGAAATATTACATTATAACGTTTATATTTTTTTCACAAATCGAAGTTAGCTTTGTCAAATAAAATATTACATTTTATTTTAAGTAATTTTAGTTAAAAATAGCCTATTTAACGAAAGTTATTTCAACTTTTAGACTTCCAAAAAAAAGTTATTTTCAAAATATAATTATAAAAATTATATTTAATTAAATATTTTTATAAAAAACTCTTAAAAAATTATTCACTTTAGACAATGAATCAAACGGGACTTCAGATAACTTTTGAGGAGGAATTAATAATTTGAAAGTTCAAAAAGATAAATATAGTTTTGCATTTAATTAGTTTTATAAAAGAAAACAATCAACAAATAAACAACATTTTACTTTCATATTAGAGAGCTTTAGGTCTCGTTTGATAAACAACTTATCAGCTAATTTTTAGCGGTTTCAAAACTTTTACTTCATTAACCATATGAAACAGCCAATAGAAATGTTTGGTAAATGATTGATTGAATTAGCAAATTTAACCCAATCAACCGAAAAGAAAACACTCAAGTATAGAAACATTTCGCTCAACTGCTGAAAATGTAATATGTAAAAGCCAATTATATCCTTCATTTTTCTCTTCAAACATAATTGTCATGCCTGTGATAGGAATTGTCACGGGTGTGACATAAGTGTTACAAGCGTGATATAAAGTGAGTCTTTTTTATTTTTATTTTTATTTTTTACAATTTAATTTTAATTATGCTAATATTAGTTTTATAAAAAAATAATTTTAATTTTAATTTTAATTTTAATTATTCTACTATTAATTTTATTAAAAATTAAAATTAAAATGATAAAAATAAAAAAGAAACCAAAATAAGTGTTACAGGACAATTATTTTGGTTTTAAATTAAGTGTCACACCTTATTTTTTTATCATTTTAATTTTAATTTTTTAAATAAAATTTTTAAGATAAAAGTTTAAAGTTTAAAATTTGATTAATTTATTAAAATTGTTCAATTAATTTATAAATTATAGAAAATTATTATTATTATTATTATTATTATTATTATTATTATTATTTTATATGTTCTATATTTTTTTATTAAAGATATAAACTTAATTTTTGTAAAGTTAAATATCTAAAGTCTAAAATCTTATGAAAATATTCAAAGAAATACTAAGATATAATACCCATGTTCTTATAATTTTTTAAAAGTCATGTTCTGATAAGTCATTTTATACTAAACATTTAATTTTACTAAACTTCTTTAATAAATATCTGATATTATCCGTTAATTAAATCAGCTGATATAATTCGCTATTAACTAATTACTTATAGAATCAACTAACAACTAATGTAATCAGTTGATTGTCAAATAGGGTCTTAAGTTTTTTTTTTAATTTTCGTTTATAAAATATAAACTTAAGTTTAAATTAGTGAAAATGAAGAAACTTACATGCTATTTAATTCATTTAAAGTTCTAAACCAAAAATTCAACAAATATATAGAGTTATTGCAACTATATTTCATATAACACGCTTTTAAAAATAATATCAATATGGTTGATATAAGTATGTTTGAAAAATAAAAGGTAAATTGTAAGCAATTTGAAATTTTAATATCAAATATTAAATAAAATTAAAGATCTAATTGACATGTGATATTTTGAAGAGGGCATTCTGGTAACACCAGCCAAAAACATAACCACCACAAATGCCAACCGTTACTCTCTAACTCGTGCTGCTGCTTGCCACTTGGTTCAGTTGGTCGTTAATGTCCATTCAATGATGGCTTCCAAGTTCTCTTCTGTCACTCCCATGTCCGATTTTCCTCTATCGCTTCAGAAGTTCCCAACACACCCACAAAGATTGCACCTTTACCCTCTTCATTCTTCACCTACTCTCTCTTCTGGGTATTGCTATTATAAGTGCTTTTCAAGCTCTAGAGAAAGAGGAGTACGAGAAGGGTTGGCATTATCAGTGGTTCAGGCAGTAAGAGAGGAAGTGATTCAACCACCCAGTTCAGAGACTGCCCGTGATTCAAAACCTGCTTCTTCTGCTTCCTCCAAGCTTGTTCTCGTAGTTGGTGGCTCTGGTGGTGTTGGTGGGTCTTCGCCTACACTTATATAACATGTGCTCTAGAAAATGGAATTAAATAATCTAAATTTTAGTTAAAGGATGGATTTTTTTTTAGGCTTGTTAGTCCCTGATCAGCTTGTATGTTTGAAAGAAAAACTGCTTTGTCAATCATGTTAGTACTTGTTGTGTTATTGAGTTGAATTGCTTCTTGTTTCACGGAAAATTGGTGCTTTATTTACAGGACAGTTGGTGGTAGCATCACTGCTTGACCGGAATATAATGTCACGCCTCTTATTGAGGGATCCTTCAAAAGCAACTGCATTGTTTGGAGAACAAGATGGAGAGATACTGCAGGTTCATCATTCACTCCCTATCTGTGGCTATTTCATGTACCGTTTTCTTGATTTACCTGTGAAATGAACAAAGTCCTTGCTTTTGAGTTTTGAATCAGTTATGTTTCCTCAGGATGTTGATACTTAATCATAAAGGGTTATTGAAACTTGGTAGGTATTCAAAGGGGACACGCGAAACCCTGAGGATCTTGATAGTTCTATATTTGAGGTACTTAAGGCTTTCTAGTTTTTCAATATTCCGAAAGAATATATAAACAATTTGGCTGACATAAGAAGTCTGCTTATTTGCTTCTATCCTGGAGGGTGTCACACATGTGATTTGCTGCACTGGGACGACTGCCTTTCCTTCAAAGAGGTGGGATGGAGATAATACACCAGAAAAAACAGGTCAGAACTTTCATTGGAAACAAGAAATTTCAGAACAGAATGTAAATGTATTATCTACTAATATTAATCTGTCAGATAGAAGTTTACTCTTTTACTAAAGCAAGGGAAAAAGGCTGAAAAACCACGTTGTAATCCATTGAATTGGCTTCGAAAAGTTAAGTAAGGCAGATGGCTGCAGAAATCAGAACTGATGGAGCTTTTTCTTTCAAATCACTGCTACAATGGCCCTTGAGGTTTTAAATATAAATCCCTTACATGCAATCCACTCCATCTTAGAACAAGCGCAGCTGTTGCTATTTACTTTGTTGAGAATCAATTTGGCACATATAGTAGTGTTAATGCTCAGGCATTTCACCAAAACACAACAGACATAATCTCAGCCATGCTTCTGATGATATGCGGGCCTTATTCTTTTTCATTTTACTCTTTTCCTTTTGAAGATTGGGAAGGCGTGAGAAATCTTGTCTCTGCACTTCCAAGGTCTATGAAGAGAATTGTTCTTGTTTCATCAGTTGGTGTAACCAAGTTCAATGAACTACCATGGAGGTAAAGTCAGAACTGTGATTCATTGATAATTTAAGAAAATAACAAAAATTGACCGTGATACTAGGAAAATAAAATATCTTTCAATTTTTAATTTTCCCGTTTAGTTAGATCTAAACAATGTTTTCAACGGTTCTGCTTATTTCATCTCTCTATGTCGTAGTCTGCGAAACCAAGGTAGTCTGTCCATGAGGTGCATTTAGAAATTCCATATGTATATATAGAAATATATATCTTTTTGTTTCACTAATGTATGAAAGTTGTTTAATTAAATACTAACCACTAAATCTCTTTCTAATAAGCGCAATATTCCACTATGCTATGTGCATTGGTAAAATCTAATTTGCATCTACTGTTGGCAGCATAATGAACCTGTTTGGTGTTCTGAAATATAAGAAGATGGGAGAAGATTTTGTCCGCAACTCTGGTCTTCCATTTACCATAATCAGGTATGACAAAAAACTATTTATGGAATATACAATTTTATCCAAGAATTATTGGAGAAACTTCATTTTGGCATGCATCTTTGTTGTTGTATGCTTACTGACATCAACATTTCTATCAGACCTGGTAGATTAACAGATGGACCTTACACATCATATGATCTAAATACATTGGTAAAGGCTACTGCTGGGAAAAGACGTGCAGTTCTTATGGGTCAAGGTATAGAACTTATGTTTTTGTCAGAGTTTGGGAAGTAGCAATTTTGTGAATTATACTCATAGCACTTCATTATTTCTCTTGTCTCTTAGGTAAGTTAGGCACTCTATTTGTAAGAACTAAGTAGTCCTTCGCAGTACTTCTGTAGTCCACAAAAGGAAATCACTGATAATAAAGAATAAATTTGCTTGGACCGCTATGAACAATTTGTTACCTATGTTATTTCTCGAAAGCATGGGGCTTACTGCTTGCTGCATGGTTTCAGGAGATAAGCTTGTTGGAGAAGCTAGCAGACTAGTAGTAGCTGAAGCTTGCATTCAGGCCTTGGACATAGATTTTACTGAAGGCGAAATTTACGAAATCAACTCAGTTGAGGTAATTTATCAAAGATTTAATGAGCAAAATGTTACTGATAATTCGTTAATTTGGTGGTATCAATGTGCCATTGCAACTTGTCAACTATTTGTCAGTTTCCCTTAAAGTAAACTTTTTCCCATATTCAAGTTACGTGTTTTATTTTGCAGATTATCATGAAACTTAAACTGAAAGCTTTCTTGTGCAGGGGGAAGGTCCTGGAAGTGATTCAGAGAAGTGGAGAGATCTATTCAGAGCTGCCAAGACACAGTAATTGACTATTATCCTGTCTGAGAAAAATGTACAGCATTCTGCATGAGAATTGTGTATAGTTAATATTCATGAACTTCAGAACTTGTAAACATTTTCTCCTTCACAGAAAAATTGAACTTCAGAACTTGTAAACATGTTCTCCTTCACAGAAAAATTGCGACGTACACAAGATTCACTGGGCTCACAAGTTGTTATCATGTTTGAAAGACGCTATATTCTTGTGTCTTCGAGAATCCATATTTTTTCCCCAATGTTTTTACATACTCATCGGTATCAGACCTAGAATGCTGCTCATGAGTGAGATAGGAGTTTAGTCTGATTTAGCTGAACTAATACTGAGATAGAAGTCACTTTCATATTCATGCTGCATTTTAAAGAGATCCCTCGTATAGTTTGCAAGTATGACAACTACACAATGGAATGCAGACGCATGTATGATGCCTGTTCAGTTCTGTTTAGACAATAGTTTAACCAGAAACACAGTGGCAACTATGTTTATTCGGGAGGGTCACTCCTTATCCAAATTTCAGCGCGTTAGCCAAAAGCACCCGTAGAGAAGAGAGTTCTTAAGTGTCAAGCTGAACAGGTAAGCATGCTTAACCGAAGATTTTAGGAAATGAAATCAAAGCCAAGAAGAGTTGCTCACCATGTAACAGACATTTCTGTACCAGCTTCCTGAAAGAACTCTCTTTTGCCAAACTTATCTACTAAAGCCATTGAAATGAGAGCACCAAGAGCAAGGGCTCCACTTGTCATGACAGATGAATATAGAGATGCTCCAAAGCCAAAACCCAAGCTTTGAAAGAAGATAGGTGTTGCAATCTAACCGTGATCAAATTATGGTCGTAGTGGAAAATAAAACTTTTTACGGATTCTTAAAGGATCCCAATAATTGATTAACTTGAATAAAACAAAATACGAATCATAAGAAGTCATACCTTGTTCGTGTTCCCGTTGAAAATTCTTTGAAACTTTTTCCAATTTGTCAACTACAAGTTGTTCACTTGTCCAGCCTCTGATAATATGCACAGAAAAACTTTTCAACAATTTGAGAGGAAGAATATAAGAGTGCTAACTCGTTTTTTCTTTTCTTCCTATTAATAAAAAAAACATTTGACTGGTTTTGTAATTTTATTAAAATTAAATTCCTTAATTATAATTAAAGTCATGCTCTAATTATAATTAACTTAATTTTAATAAAATCAACTTAATTAAATTGATTTTTTTCATAAATTACTCTTTGATGTATGGCCCATTAGATTCCTAATATATTGACAATGATTATAAATTATAATTATAATTTATATTAGAATTAGATAAATTAAAACTCCTTTTAATTTATCTTTAATCCTTCAATTTAACAACTTATAATCATAAGTCAAGATAGACATCTAGCAACATGACATGGCCACCCAAATATCAGGAAAATTAAAATGGTTTGACTTAACCTGTTCATGTATAGTTATGATATGTAATTTAATCCTTTCGTCATCCAATATTCCAATTGGATAGAGTATGAACCGCTCTTTTAGTCAATCATGTCAATTCTTGCTAATTAGTAATTGATTTATAATTGAAATTTGAAAACGCCTTTTCAAATGTCAAATCACTCTGGCCAGAGAATTCCATAAATCACTACTAATCAAGAATAGTAGAATATTTTCTCTAATTACTTTAGAGTGACGAATCTTATACTGACTTACTCAACTATCTCCATATGGTTCATACTGTATCCAATTACTATCAACTGAATTATCCTAGGATGATTCATAAGTAGTATCAAAATATAGTAATTCTCATACGAGATACCTTGATAATCATAAGTTTTAAGATCGATTATACAACCATCACTACGAGATAATCCACAGACACATAAATAATATTCTATTTGGAATTATCATAATTAGGTTAGTTCAGTAACTTATTATCTAATAATCACTCACACATTAGTTTAAGTATCTCCATACTTTAATTTATGAAATTAATTACTTTATTTATAAGAAAAAAACATAATGTGTGATAATTTTACTGTTTCAACAATATCCCATCTTGATGAAAATGTAACTAGGAACATTTAGGAATAATATGTAAATGTAAATTGAATCTCACAATTATGATTTCATCATAATTTCAATTACACATTAATTATTACAAGGATTTATCTTTAGTATTAAAACATCAAATGTAATTAATACATAAAGATAAAGAATGCCTTTATTAATAATTTTGTCACCAAACTCAACCAAAGCAATTGATTATAGGACATAAACCAACAACAGGTGCATGAAAGAGTATGGAATACATTCCAATGAGCTGCTGGAACATGGAAATTCCTAGAGCTCCTATTATCAACTGGGCATGACTTTTATGTTTCAAGAGACGCTCTTGCTTCGTCACTTGCATCAATAAGATAAGCTAACTCAACATCAACATTTTCTGTACCTCTGGACTTTTTCTAGCACTCGCCTATGTTCTTTCTAGTCTTCCTTGTTCTACAAGGTCGTTAGGCGCCTCTGGAAGGAAAACACCACCATCTCCAAACATTGAAGTTGAAGGCATAATAACTAAGCCAAGTGAAAATCTCCAAACCCAAGGATGGATCTTATCAGTTCCATATTTTATCAAGTTAGCTATTAGGATTCCTAGACAAGTTGTTATTTAAAACAGTTGATCAACTGCTCCTTAGATTTTTGCTAGAGCCATTTCTGATAGATACAACAGAACTGACTGTAGAAATACAACTAAATAAGGCAGCAAAATTAAGACGTGTGCCAGAAATTGTAAAGTTTGGATACAGTGACCATGCCTGATTGCTGATTGGGTTTTCAAAACCCTAAAAAAGTAATTCCTATTCTTTAACTTCTTGTAGTAATTTAAAATTAGGTCAAATTCTAAGAGGACTAAACATTATTTTTTAATTTCAAATAAAAAATAAAGTGGGGTTTATGATTAATTAACTAATTTAAGAAAATTAACAAGAAATTAAAATAAATCAACTAAATATAAAAGTAATAAATTCAAGAGTACTTAACTGTGATTGAAGGGGAAAATCTCATCCAATTGTAACATTAATCATTGGTTTAAAAAGAATAATTTTCACAATTCAAGCAGTTAGATCGAAACATATAAAGATAGTCATAATAAGTTTCAAATTTTCCTAAATTAATTGATTCAAACCCACCCAATATTCAAATCAAAACTTATCATCAATTGACTAAGTATGATAACATCCATATTAGTTAAATGATAGCAAAAAGCTTAGTGAAAAAGACTAGAACTTAAATTAAATAAGTTAGACAGTTTTAACTATTCAATTTAGTTTTCTTATTTACCATAGGATAAATATGAAAATTTATAAATAAACTATTTTTTACTTGTAGCAATCTTTCATGACAATTACAGATCAGTGAATTCATGGATAGTCATAGAATAATCAACATCAAATTAATTTGTCAAATCAATCATATTAATTATTTATGAAATATAAGAATATAAAACAAGAAATACTTGAAGTACAATATGAATATAAGCTTAGAACAAAACCTCACAAGATTACAAATAGAGTTTTGAATCCCTTTAAATCGAAATAGTTGAGTTTAGCCACACTTGACATTTTTTCCAATGCCAAAAATAGAAGAAAGATGCAAGTTTGAGAGAAAACTAAGATGAGTCCTTTTTAATGGTCCTCCATATGAAAATTGTCCTCCTACTTTCTCTCTCTCTTTATTCAAGTGTTTGGATGGTGAATTGTTATCACACAGTAATGCTTCATACATGCACTGACAGGATCATAGTATATACAGTAGCAAAGTCATACATGTCAGAAAATCAAATACCATTTGCTATGAATAGCCCACCCAAGTCAACTGAATAATGTCATATTGAGAAAGCAAACATGTCATTAGCTCTAGAATTTAACCATTCACTTGTTGTAGTGATGGTATTACAAATGAAGAAAATGATATAACAAATGAGTTTTATATTTTTTTGTTTTGTTTTATAAGAGCAATAACATCTCTATTTATAGATGTGCCTGATGATAAGATAAAGAGTTTTATATTTATCATATCTATAAGTATTAAAATAGAATGATAAGGTGATATAATAGAATTATAAAGTGTTATCAACAAGGGATAAAGAGATCTTTTGATGATGATCTACTAATAAGCCCCACAAGCTCATGTTTGAAGTAACATTGAGCTTGGTATGCAATTGAAGAAAAGTAGTGGATTTTAAAGGCTTTGTCATTATATCAACAAGTTGTTGAAAAGTTAGTACATGACGAATAAACTAAAACTTTTAGCAACCAAATTTCAAACAAAGTGTATAACAATCTCAATATGTTCGGTATGAGTATAAGAGATAAGATTTGCAACAAGGAATATAGCTCTGAGATTATCATAATAAAGTAATGGTCTAATTTTAGAGAGTCCAATTTCTCTCATAAGAGAGTTGATCCAACATATTTCAACAACTGCGAGAGTAATGCTTCTATATTTAGCTTCAGTACTAAACCTAGCAATAATAGTTTTTTTTTTGCTCAAAATCAGAGAGGAACCAAGAAAAATATAATAAACAGAAATCAAATGTTGATCATTTGGACAATCAGTCAAACCCGTATCAGAGTACGTATATAAGGTTAAATGGGTATGTTTAGATAAGTGAAGGCCATAGGATGGAGTGGAGCGAAGGTACTAGGGAATACATTTAATAGTAGACCAGTGAATGTTGGTAGGGCAATCCAAGAATTGAGAGACTTTGTTAACAACAAATCGAATATTAGGCCTTATTAGACAGAGATATTTTAGAACTCTATCAGAACTACGATATTTAGTAGGATCAGAAAGAGGATGGCTAAGATTTTTGGATAGAGATAGGGATGGGATCATGGGAGTAGAGATAGGTTTGGAGGAATAAAGATGAGTGCATTTAAGAAAATCAAGAGTGTATTTAGATAGAGTGAGAAGAAGGCCACTGGATATGAATGTGGCTTTAATACTAAGAAAGTAGTGAAGAGGAACGAGGTCTTTAATGGTGAAGGTAGCACCAAGATCATTAAGGATAGTTTGAATAAATTCTTGTGAAGAACCTATGACCAAAATGTCATCCTTATAAATAAGAAGAAATGCAGTATGATTAGAGGTGGAGTGGATAAAGAGGGAGGTGTCAACTTTAGACGAAGTAAAACCAATGTTTGTAATTTTTTTACTTAGTCTATAAAACTAAGTCTTAGAAGCTTGTTTGAGACCATAAAGAGCTTTACAAAGGCAAAAACATAGTGAGGATAGTAAAGATCGATAAAACTCGGAGGTTGTTACATGAAGACTGGTTCTTGAATATTGCCATACAGAAAGACATTATTGACATCTAATTGGTGAATATGCTAGTTTTGGGCTAAAGCAAGTGTAAGAATGAGGCAAATAATAGTAGGTTTGTCAACTGGATTGAAGGCATCAGTATAGGCAGTTATTAGGGATTGATGGTACTGTTAGAAATAAGACGAGTTTTGTAACGATTAAACAAATCGTTAAGTTTTACTTTGGTTTGAAAGACACATTTACAGCAAAAAATATTTGCACTAAGAGGAGGAAGAACAAGGGTCTAAGTGTTGTTATGAAGGAGATCCCTGAACTCATCAAGCATTGCTTGATGTTAGTGAGGAAATTTATTGGCATGAGTAAAAAAAAAGCAGGATTAGGATCAAAAAAGGAGTGAGTGGTGGTATGGTATTTGATATGATTAAGGAAAGTTTTGAGTTTGCAAGCACAATCACATGATCAAGTGGTCATCAGATGGGAGGGTGGTAATGGATCATGAGTTACTAGTGGTGATGATTTGGCAGGAACATGTGATTCTAGATTTATAGAAACTGGTGGCATTAAAGAATGATCATTTGGAGGAGGAGATGTTAAGTGAAAACGTGTGGCAAGGAAAGAGAATGTGAGAAAGAGGATGTGGGTAAAATATTGGGAAATTAAGTTTTAATAAAGCAAACATGATGAGAAATATAGATTTTAATATTAAAAATATCATGACAATGATATCTTTTATAGTTAGGAGCATAACTAATGAACACATAAGGATTAGATCTAGTTGAACTAAATAAAGGAAAATATAAACAACCAAAAACAGGAAGATGGTCAAGGTTGAGTGGTGTGTGAAATAAAATTTCATGTGAGGATTCATAATGTAAGATGGAGGAAGGCCAAACATTGATAAGATAGACTACTGTGGAAAAGACTTTGAACCAAAATCATTTAGGAAGAGAGTTATGAATAAGTATTGTGATCCCAATTTCAGTTATGTGACATATTTTGGCTATTGTTGTTTCTGCTCTCCTAGGCAAAACTTCAAGTAGAGACTGATGACGAAGAAGATTGGTTGGAAAATTAAAGTATCTTACAATATCTCACCCTAATATTATATATTTTGTCTGTGTTATAATTCATTTTATGTCTTCTTTAACTATTCATCATTAGGAGGCCTTAGAACATATATTAAGTTACCTAAAGGGAGCTCCTGGAAGAGGTATGTTGTATGATTATTATGGACACACTCTCATCAAATGTTTTTCAGTTCCTGATTGAGCAAGTTCTAAGATTGATTAAAAATCTACTATTAGTTATTGTGTCTTTTTTGAAGAAAATATGTTCTTATAGAAAAGTAAGAAGTAAAATGTTGTATCTAAATCCATTTCATAATCTAAATACAAAGCTATGGTACGTTTAAAGTGTGAGATGATACAGATAAATCAATTATTATCAAAAATTGGCCTTAAGGCCTCAATATCAGCAAAATTATGGTGCAATAATCAAGCTACTCTACATATTGCTTCTAATTTGGTGTTTCAAAAAATAATTAAACATATTGAAACTAATTGTCACTTCATTCGATGAAAAAGTGTAGCACAACTTGATTTCTACAGGATATGCCAAAATTTGAGAATATTTGGGAGATATCTTTATAAAAGCCCTAAATGGTACTTGATTTAATTATGTTTGTAACAAGTTAGGCATGATTAATATCGATGCTCCAACTTTAGGGGGAGTGTTACAAATTAAGCATTGATTGTAGGGATTATAGATTGATTACATGGATTATAATCCTTTGATCATAAGGATTACATTCCCTAATTAGTCTTATAAATTTGTATATATAACCCTAACTCTATACATTATGAATCAAGAGAAATGCAGTACATTTCTATTGTACAAGTTTCATTCAATATATGGAGTTGCTTATGTTTTAATTATCCTACTTATGGACAAGAAAATTATTAAAGATCTCAAGTTTGTGTTAGGAGATAGTTTACTAGCAGAGGCATCTTTCTTTTCAAAAGAGTAGTAGCCCCTACTTATCCTTCCATGGCAAAAAAAGAAAAGGGAAGATAAAAATTATAATCTTATCCCTGTATAATGTCTAATGCACTTCTCAAGCATTCTTTTAATGGGTAGATCATATAGTTAAATTAGTTTTCTTAGGAATTCTTTAATTTAAGAGGATGAAGGTTCGACAACTTTAAAGAGGATAACTGGCTATAAGTAAAAATTATATTAGTTTATAAAATTATCACTAACTTGTAAGCTTTTATGCATGAGATGTGATTTAAGGAACCATCATATTTTCTTTTTTCATATACCATACAATAGAACTCCAATATTATGAACAATATGATACAACATATTAATACTATAAAGAATTGTTTAGTTATGGTCATGGTTTAGTCTAAGACTTTATTTTGATAGTAATCATAAAAATAAGGCAACATAACAAGTGCAATTGAAAAACATACTTTAAATAGTTGACTTTGATAAGAAATTATGTGAATAGAAATCAATAAATTTGATATATCTTGTTACAAAAGTTTACTTTATAGAAAGAAGTTTCATACTAGAAACTAGCTCATAATCCTTTTTTAATGGGCTCAGTTTGCTCCCTATCATCACTTTGAATAGTATATTATTCTTTTTATTTTTCAGCTTACTTATGTTCACATCTTTTTTGTAATCTTCCCTTCCTTACTAATATTGTTCTTTTTAAGATTGATAATGATAAAGGATTTAACATATGGAGAGTTAAATATGTCTAATTTTAATGATCATTTTGGTTTTGTCCTGGTTAGGTACCAAAATGTAATTTGCCCCTTAATTGCCTATTTATAGAGGTCCTGAGGTTGCTTTATTGATTGGATATAGAAATTGTTGGACCCCGTTTTCGGAGCCCAACAATCTAAAGTCATAAAACCTTAGCGTATTTCCCTGTAGTGGCTTGCCCACACTAGCCAATCACCAAAATCACAATTTTACTTCTTCAAAACAATTGTAGCTCTATGTCTCTAGTTTATTTTGAAATAAGAACCATCTCATTCTGAACTCTATAGCTCAAGATATGCTTAAAAATCCAAAGTATGTTCATAACCCAGTCATACTCTTCCAACCGATTCCTCACTTTATTTCCATCAATCTTTTTCAAATCAACACCAAAGGCTACCAATTTTTATGGAGGGATAGGAAAATGTGTTAGGAATCTATTGGTTTAAGAACCACTTTATTTGGAGGTCAGACAAAGAAGTTATGGCCAAAAGAATCAAACATGATTTTGTCCTCAACCACATTGTACCTGTTTTGGGATAATTGACATAACTTTCACTAGAGATATCGTATTAAGGTCATATTTGAACTGTTTCGAAGAAGACTTCTAGATCTACAACTTTTGTGAATACTACAAAGAGAGATTTTGCCATTTAGAAGGTCAAAATACTGACCGTGTGAATATACACGGTCAAACTGTGTATCCCTCGGGTCTGGCTACTTTTCTGCATCTGGAATACACGGTCAGTGTCTATTTACACAGCCTAACCGTGTAATCTTTGGGTTTTTACTCAATTTTCCTTCTTTAAGACATCTTCCATGGATCCTACATCCATTCTAGCATCCCTTTCACTCATAATCTTTCTAAATTGAACTCTTCTCGTGCGATATCACTTCATTTACTATAGTTGTTCCGTATATACATCTTCTGCCACATCCTTACTTGTAATGGTCATAACTCTCAACTCTAATATCCAAAAATCACATACTTTATACCATTAGAAAGATAGAAAGATAAACTACGACTTTCTATTAGACAACATTGTCTAATTCTGCATATATTATTCCATATTTTCCTCAGAAGTCAAATATGCTTTTTACACCTATGAAAGACTTGAAAAAAATGCAATGTAAAGACTTGGAAAATCATAAGCAAAAAGCAATCATATTTCACTAACAAATCCAAACACAGTTTGAGCCTAGCTTTAATTACATATCAACATACACATCAATAGCTTAATACAAATACAAATGGATGCTCAATGTTTGATGTGCTTATAAAGCTATCTAAAAGTCACTAACTTAGTACAAAAGCTAACTATCTTGGAGTTTGTCCTTCAAAGATGCAATGCATAAACAAATGGCTCGAGAGTTTTGTGGAACGAAATGAAGAAACCGAAGTTTACTCCGTGAACAAAACGAGTCCAAATTTTAAGGATCTCGTGGCCTCAAGTGGACAGCTGGGAGAAGGCTATAGGTCAACGTGCACTGACTAATGAAACGGGTTCCTCTCTTGCCCAATCACATGCAAATTTATGCTCAATTCAATCACATGCTCATACTTTCATGCTTTTTCTTCTTTTCATTTAATTCAAAATGTTATAATCTCTTTCAAGGTATAACATAATCATAATGCATCATGCATTTCTAATCAAGTCACAACAATTCAATTTCAAGCAATTCCATTCTAAGAAATCAACATACACACACATAGGCAAAAATTTGTCCAATCACGTAATAACTATAAATAAATTACCCACCTTATTTTGCTTGAAAATCCAAACTCAATTGTGCCATTCCTCTTACTTTTGGATAGGTTTTTTCTTGATTTCCTAACATAACCAAATTTCTCTTTCAATCATCACAGTGCAATCAACACAAATCAAGCTCAAACCTAACCTACCCATAGTCCTTCTAGGTTAGAAAACCTTAGACCTAGTTTAGAAATCCTAGGAATCAATGGGTTCTCTTAAATCATCTTCTAACATAAACCCTTCATTCTCTACACAAAACCCCTTTCTCTCTCTAACTCCTTCATTCTTAACACAACCCATTTCTCTAATAAAGCAAGAAGAAAAAATGATTCACTTGCCTTAACAAGCTTAATTTCTCTTCTTTCTCCATGGTTTTTCTTTCTTTCCTAGCTTCTCCCGCAATTTTCTTCTTCTTCTCTTCTTTCTCTACGTTTTTTCTCTCTTCTCTTAGCTTCTCACGATCCTCTCCTTCTTCTTTCTTATTTTTAAGACAACATTTAGTCTGGTTCTTCCTATTTTGCCCCCTCTTCTTTGTTGGTCCTTCTAAAAATACCCCCTTCATTTAATGTAAGTCTTCTTACTCCTTAGGCCATTTAAATCCAATACCTTAATCATACTCTATTTTAATTCTAACATGCCCATTGAAAATTCTAATTTCTACTTAGGCCCACTAAATTAATGACCCAATTCTAAAAATAAATAGTTAAACAAACAAACATAAATAAATAAATAAACAGAAGTCGAAGGCAAATTCTTTCATCTAAGGGGTCGAAAATGGATCAGACGATATGACGTTATTTTTTAGATGAAGTGACGTCATCAGACAACATAAGGTTGGGAAAATTATCATAACTCTCCCTACAGATATCGGATCAAGGTGTTCTTTATCTAGTTGAAAAGAAGACTTCAAGAGCTACAACTCTTGTGAAGACCTTAAAGACCAATTCTATCATCTAGAAGGTCAAATTTGGACTAGAAGATGTTCTGGCCAAAATGAGACGATGCTAACGTCATGAGACGAATTGCTGATGTCATATTGAGACGAATAAGAAAAATGGGTATAACTTTTGGTACAGAACTCGGATTCAGGTGTTCTTTAGATGAATAGAAATAGGATTTCAAGATCTACAACTCTCATGAAGACCTTAAAGACCAATTCTGTTATCTAGAGGATCAAATTTGGGCTAGAATATGTTCTGGACAAAATGAGACGATGCTGACGTCATGAGACGAATTGTTGACGTCATACTGAAACAAAGCAAAATGAGACGGTCAAACTAAGACGAAAAAAGTCAAACTAAGATGAAGATGACATCATCAAGAACAAAACTAAGAAAAAGATGACGTCAACAAGAACAAAACTAAGACGAAGATGACGTTAGCAAAACTAAGACGATAGGGTGAACAGTAACCTCATCTTACTTTTGCTCCTGAACGTCTCCACTTGTAAAGATCATAACTTTTGAATCCGATGTCCAAATTTTTCATATAATATACCGTTGGAAAGATAAAAGAAAGATCTATAACTTTCCAGAATGAAACTTTGCTCAAATCTATTTATATCAATCCCAAATTTGCCCCAATATTAGGAAGACAAATTTTTCATTCATACACCAACACTGCACCCAATTCTTAACTTTATGACAAATTTTAGGATTCGTAGAGACAGAATTGAAATTCAATGTCTTAATATGAAATGTAGCCCTATATCTCTATTTTAATACAAATTAAGAATCATCTTGTTTGGACAACTAGAGAAAACGTTGTGGCTAAAATACTGAAGCATACTTAGTGAACATTTTCCAGATCAACTCTTTATTTCAAAA
>JAOSBP010000008.1:21492787-21506039 GCA_027563825.1 Erythroxylum mucronatum
ATTCTTCATCAACTTACCACACAAATATTGCTTTCATTTTACTGCTAACTTTCACTTTAATTTTTCCTATTTCAAAAATCTCTTATCCACCAAAAACACCCTAGTAAATCATGAACCTATCCACTTATATTATTCCCTACTTTACTCTTGTCTATCATTTCTTGTTTTAAAAATTCTTCATTCATTTGTTCTTAATTCGTGACTAACCACTAAAATTTCTTATTCAATAATTCTGATCTTTTACAAAAAGTTCAGGGTTCAACAATTACAAAGATAACAGTGACAATTTATTTAGTTCCTTTATGAAATATTAAAATAAAATCATACTTTTATTCAGGTATTTAAAGAAATCATTTTTAAGATGTGATAAGTCCAAATTACTTAATTATCACATCACATAGGTTAAATTGATAACCCATGTACTATTAAAAACTTAAATCTATTAGGATTAGGGTGTTATTTAGTATCATTTTGAAATCGTTAAAGTGTAATGTGATGTCATAGATAACATAAAAAATTATATAATAATTATGATTAATAGTAAAATAAAAAATAGTTGTTATATATTTTTAAAATATGAATTATAATAAATTACAAGAACTTAATCATTTTACTAATTAGTATTATTAAAGAATAAATAAAATTTTGATGGAATATGTATATTATTATATACCATTAATAATATTATTTTTATTAATAAAATAAAATGAAAAATTATTATATACCACAATATTGTCTTTATTTATCTTATGAATTTTTTTAAATGGGTATTATTTATAAAAATGATAAAACATTCAATTTAAAATTAATAAATTAAATAAAAATCAATTCATTTGGGGGTCCATCGCAGAATCGTAAAGTTGAAACATAGTAAGTGGAAGAGAAAACTCGGAGCAAAAAGCAGCGACCTTTATAGATTCTGATATGCCCTGTTGCAGGGAGAGACTTCAGTTTAATGGAGTCATGTTCTTCTTTAAGCTCTTCTGTCTCTCTAAAGCCTCCATTAATTCCTATCTCAATTACCTCTATCAGTAGTAACTGGAGAAGCAAGAAGTGTAAGCCCCATCTACTACAAGTTTCTGCATTGTCTTATAAGAACTTCATCCACTTCGCTCTCACTGAAACCAGACGCCATATGGGTTTGGTCCCTTCTCCACTACAGGTTCTATTTTTACCTGTCTCTGTTGATTCTTTTACTCTCTTTATGGATTCTAGACGTAGGGATCAAACATGGTTTATCTATATTTTTTTTGTTTGAATTGACATTGATGTTCTGTCTTGTTAAAATTATTGGGCTAGTGTTTATGTAACATGGCTTTGTCTCCTTTAGTCAGTCACAATATGGATTGGAATTTTAGTTTTGTTTGTATGAATTGTAACAATCCTCAGTTGGCTCTCACTTCAAGAAATGGATGAATAAAATCGGTTCACTAATTGAAGAAGAAATGAAAATTTAAGATTGGAACTAAGCCTGTGACCTTTGATCTTAATGGAAGCAATTGGAAGTACATTGAAGTTTCGATTGAAGTTCTTTGCGCCATAGCAGCATGTAGTATTTGGTGCTTATTGTTAGAAAGGAAAATTCAGTCTTCTTTCTTTGTATGTCTCATGAAAATTGGTTGGTCTTGTCTATGGACAAAGTGGTTGCATTGGATGGAGAGTTTCCCTAAAAATATTTTCCCAAATTTGGATTTTGGAGTACGAAGTTCAAAGGAATCTCTTATTTGCTTCTTATTTTAACAATATGCACTCTGCATATTTAGCAGACTATTGTCAGTTTCTAGTCTCTTCAGTTGTCTGAGTGTCAAGTTTTGCTTATAAAGTAAAAACCTCCAGTCACTCTGTTTCTTCTAGTAGGGCAACTTACTGTGGCCAACTAGAGTAGAAGAGCTGCATATTGAGTTTTTTTTTTCCCTTTAAGTACTTCATGTCTCTTCCCTAAGACAAGCATCACGATGAAGTTTGTGATGACCAGGAAAAGTATAGTTCTTTAACCTCAATGGACGGTAGAACAGAGCTCCAAATGCTCTCATTCCAAGCTCCAAAGATTAGACACCTACGTAGTCTGAGTGTTGAAAACGAATCAATGCAGGTATGGATCTCTTCTATTCATGTTTTCTTGATGTTCTACTTTGTGAGGTGTTGCAGAGTTGTAACAGCCATGTACCATAGATTCATAGGATGTGTCTCCCCGTCAGAAAGCACCATGTGCTTGCTTCTTAGTTACTAGCTTTTTTGGTAATCACTATCAACTCATGCAGGTTTTGGATTTTGCTGTCTTTGCCAGACCAGAATTTGATGTACCTATATTTTGTGCCAACTTTTTCACTGCCACCAACATGAACATTGTTGTCTTGTAAGTTCTTTTTCTTAGTTCAGCTTGCGCAAATCTTCTGTATAGTCAAATATGTTTTTTTTTTTGTTGAGCTTTTCTTTTCACATGCAGCTTCTAGGCTTTAACCTGTTCCTTTCACTTTTTTTATATCGTTTAATGGTTAAATTTGTGTGTGATGAGAAAATCAAAGTCAAGGCATAAACTATTCATCAAATTTGTAACTGTAATAACCAGCCCTGTTTCACAGGCATATTTTTCTGTTGCTACTTGTCACCTTTTTCTTTTATTTATTTGGTGTGTTTTTCTTCTCTGAGTCTCCACTCAACATGTTAATTTTAACAACCATCTCCAGATTCTACCACTTTTCACTTCAGACATAATAAGTTCAGACAGAAGCTCTAGTAAGCTGAAACTGATCTGCTTTGAGAATAAGCCCTGCAAACTCAACCTTGGTCATCACTTTGTAGGGACCTCAACCCCTTGCATAATGTCATTGAACAAGGAGATTACAAAGAAAAATACTACAGAAGCTTAATGCCTTTAGGTGTTAAGTATGCTGAGGTAAGTGGAATCCTATTCATGACATGTCAGATAGACCTTCATTGCTTGTTTCTCGGTTCACTTTATAAGTTCATGGTATGGTGACTGAAAACAGATTTCATGCAGCTTTTTCCTTGGGGAGGGAAGCTAACAAGTGAATCCTTGCAATTTTTCTCACCAATCGTGATATGGACCAAGTATACTTCAACCAATGAAAAACATGACACTTTATATTCTGCGTTTGTAGAGTACTACAAGGTAGAGATTTTTTAACTTCTGCTTCTGAAAGTGAAATTTCTTGCAACAAGAAGACATGTTATAAGCAGGATATCATCATGCATATGTTCATTATTATTTTGAGAAACTACAGAAGTCCAAGTTAATCTACATCTCCTACTCTTTAGGCATGGCTTGAGCTGATTGACCAAGCTGAGGAGACAGATGCATCTCAAATCATGTGTAATCAAGAAGCACAACATAAGTATCTAACCTGGAGAGCAGAAAAGGTCCTTGTCTTGCATACTTGTTATTGGTTTTTTTTGTTCATGCGACCGATTGTTTCGGTCCATCTCTCTGTTGGGTTCCAGGACTCAATTTTAGGTGTGAGATTTGTCACAGCATTCCTTAGTTTCATTCTACATATTTCATGAGATGGTAGAAGACAATCTGTTAATTCCAAGTCACTTTACTAGTTCCAGTGACTGAGTAACCATGCATTACAGTTTTAGTTTTACATGAAGGTATAAATGAGGGAGGCACTGGATATTTGTGCATGCCATTTCTTTTGTTTCTGATCTCTCTCTCTCTCTCTCTCTTTCTCTCTCACGGAAGCAGGATCCAGGTCATGGAATTCTTAAAAGGTTGATAGGTGATACATTAGCAAAGGTACAGTTGTTGCTTTACTGAGTACAGTAACTTCTCCACCAAAATGGCAATGAAGTTCCTTATTGCACTTTAACTTGTAGGACCTGGTAAGGAACTTTCTCTTCAATGGAATTGATGAATTAGGAAGCAAAGGATTCCTGGATTACTTTCCACAATATCGTTGTGATGATGGGACTGTAAATGAGAAGCGCAGTATCATAGGGAGGTCCTTTGATAATCGCCCATGGGATGAAAGTGGAGAATTCATTGGTAATGGAAAAAATCTAATGCATTAGAATGTCTTAAATTTTTCTGGCTTTTTCCCTTTGTACATCTTTGTGCTTCACTTGTACTGAAAATTTTATCTTTTGTCTTATCACTAATCTTGCAAATAGAAATAGAAGCATTAGGTAGTAACCTAGTGTTAAGGATGGTCAATGTCCAGAGTGCTGTCTTTAAGAGAGTACATATTGTGCTAATTTCAATATTTCTGCTAATCTCTATGTAAACTTTGCCATCATGGGTGTGGAGGTACTTAGATAAGACGTTATAATGATAATTGACAAGTTAGCATTCATAAATTGTACATTGTGCAAAATTTGGAAAGAAAAAGAGAGACTGATTTGGCTAATGCTTTCATGCTTTTGAGATTCTCGAAAGACACTTTGCCTATATTTGTATCACAGACATCACCATGAATCAGACTTTTATTCTAATTTGCTTTTAAGTTTTCATTCCACTCGTCAACTTTGTGATCTGTTGAACTGCATTTTGTTCAATGAATGAGATTTATTTTGTGTTGAGAAGCAAAATAATTGTAATATGTGAAGCTCTAAATCAGTGTGTTTGTGAACTAAGCAGGATGAGGAACTATTCCCATTCATTGGTTAGGAACAAAGAACGAAATCAACTGCTCATCTAATATGCCGGTCATCCTTTCAAACAGGCCATTTATTTTCGTCACTTGTTTCAGCAATCAAATACAAAATAATAGTGATATTTTGTATGCAATTTAATATTCTGTAAAATAGGAAAGGGCGTGATAAATTAAAATAATAGGATAGAGAATAAGCAATTATTTCATAAGGAAATTCTTAAATATTAATGTAAATGTTATATAGCCCTTTAAAGTAGAATTATTCAAATAATTATTTCCCAAGTCACTAAAGGAATGTTAATAAAAACTTAGGTCTCGTATGGTAACCAAAAATGAAGGAATCAGAATGAAAAAATGGGAATGAGAATGAGAATGAAAATGAAAAATAGGAACCGAAAAGGGAATAGAATTAGTGATTATGCATGTTTAGTATGCAAGCATAGGAATGAGATTATAGAAATTAATAGTTATACTAGTGTTTGGTATAAGATATTAAGAATTATAATGAAATTTTTTACTTATGTTTAATTATTATGTGATTGATTTTTGTATAATTAATTAAATATTTTATATTATTATTAATTAATTAATAATTTATTTAATTAATAATTTATTTAAATTATTTTAATGATTAAATAAATAATTGTTTTTAAATAATTATGTATGATTTTCCTTAGAATAATAAAATTGTTATGATTTTCATAATTAAAATTATTTTTAATGATTAAATAAATTATTATTTTTAAATAATTATGTATGATTTTCCTTATAATAATAAAATTGTTATGATTTTCCTTATAATAATAAAATTAAAAAACCCTAATGAACTTATTTTATGATATAAAATCATTTAAATAAAATAAATTAATTATTAAATAAATTAAATAAAGTAATAATGTCCTTATAAGAATCAATCAAAATGATGTATTGTCTAAATAAATAAACTAATCTTAAATTTTAAAATAGATATTATAATATAATGTGATCATTGAGATGACTCGAGTACGCTCGAGCAAATAACATTTTGTAATCATCGAGCATACTGAAAAAGGCCTCAACCTTTTTATCATCTTCACTGATCAGTCTTGTTGCTTTAACCAACTCCACTGATGCTATAGTGAATATGAAGTGAACACCAAGACTAATACGGATAGTCATCATGAAGAGCTCTTAGACTCCGCTAGACATCATTGTAGTCTATGCAACTAACTAGGAATTTCATATAAGTTAACTTTGGATTGACTTAGAGAGGATTAGCTGAGGTGTAAACTGCCCTTGGATTCTTGTAGGTGATTATAATTGTATCCTATCTCCCTGAAAGGCTCAAAGGAATGGAAGGTAGACATTGACTAAATATTAGGAACTAAATCATTTAATAAGTTCTTTAAGGTTAATTGACCTTACATCTACTGGTCACCAGTTTACATGGAGCAACCAACAAGCTAAGAGTTAGTTCATCCTTCTGAAGACCTATAATACAATACAACTATGAAGGATACTCTGAACCTCCCTAGAGAAGCACAAAGGGATAGCCTAGCACCAAAGACACATAGTGAAATCTCTGTAAGTTCCACACCCCTTGTAGAGGAAAACCATGCCATAGAGAAAGTCATATCCTTAGAAAGATCCCGATAAAGCAATCCTAACTCTCCACAAGCAGAATTCTCAATCTCCAATGATGTTATAGTCAATGCAGAAGTGAACAACAACAACTCAGAACCTAGTACCAGTAAGAACAAAACTAATTGAAAGACTAAGAGGTAAAAGGCTAGTAATATTTCTTCCAAATGTGTTTTCTAGTATGGAATTTCAAGGTTTTAATCACCCATAATAAACAAATGGCACTCAAGAATTGTTTAGTCTTTAAAAGCCATATTTTATAGGTCTAATCGAGACCAAAATAAAGCATAAACCTTTTATCAAGGGCCTTTGGTTTTTAAACAAGGATTGGATTACAATTATAACAATCCTACTCATTTCAATGGTAAAAATATAGTCTCAATTAACTTAGGCTTCTTTCATTTAATAAATTGATCCTTTTCAAACCAATACATATATTGTGAAGCCATCATAAAGAGCTTTCAGATAAGCCATCATAAAGAGCTTTTAGATTCGTCTAGCATCATTGTAATCTATTCAACTAATTGGGAATTTGATATAAGTTAACTTTGGAATGAATTAGAGAGGATTAGCTTTGGTGTAAACTGCCCTTGTATTCTGTAAGTGATTATAATTGTATCTTATCTCCCTCAAAGGCTCAAAGGAATAGAAGGCAAACATTAGCCAAATACTAGGAAATAAATCATTTAACAAGTTCCTTAAGGTTAATTAACCTTAGATATACTGGTCTCCAGTTTACATGGAGCAAACAATAACCTGGGAGTTAGTTTTTATAAAAGAAATTGGATGGATTTTTAGTCAATTCTGATTAGCTTAGCTACTTCCCTTATAGCTTTGCTACTTTCAATAATACTTTAATATTTGATCATACTCCTATTGAGGTACAACTGAGCCTAATGATTATCAAAAGGAGAACTCCTTTTAGGTTCTTCAAATCTCCACTAAAGCATCCTAGTTTTAGACAAGTTGTCATTAAAGGAATGAATACTCCAGATTTAGGCTCCCATTCTTACCAATGTTCTCAAAGGTTGAAAGCAATCAAGGCTTAACTTATTAAAGTCTTAAGGAATTACGTTGATCCAACACTTCGTGATAAAAAAATTTACTTTTAAATCCCTAAATAGATGTCTTGAAGCTCTTGCTATGACCCCATCTAACCCTTTAATCAAGTCTTAGAAAAGTTTAGAGATAAGAAAGTACTTCGATGCATTAAAGAATTACAAACCACAACAAATACAAAATTATAAGATATTATGGTTAAAGGAAGGAGATAGAAGTTATAAATTTTTCTATAATGTGATTCAAGGCAAGAGAAATAAAAACAAGATAATCTCACGATATGATGTTGAGGTTGATGTAGTGCAAAAGTAGGAGAAACTTAATAAGTTAGCTATGAAACACTTCAGGAAGATACTAGCAGTGATATTTTGCCTATCCCTAATGAACTTCGAAGATATCTTAGAAGGTCTCTACAAGCTCAACATTACATTGAACTAATCAAGGAGACTAAACCTAAAGAAATCAAGGATACACTATTCTTCTTCCATCAAGAGAAATCACCTAGTCTATATGGATTTAATGCAAGTTTCTTCCAATCTACTTAGGAACTAACTAGCTCGATGGTGATGAATATAGTTATGGAAATTTTCAAGAATGGTAAGATGTTAACTGAGATAAATAACACCCACTTATACCTTATTCCCAAAGTCTCTGACCCGTTTAGACCAAACAACTATAGAGTCATTGCATGTTGCAATTTGATCTATAAAATTATTTAAAAAATCTTGGAAAATAAATTGAAGGTAACAGTAGTATATATCAACAATCCATTTTAGGGGCCTATATTCGTGGAAGATGTATCAGTGACGACATAATTCTTCCCCAAGAATTGTTTAGAGGATAAAAAATAATAAATCCATCAATATTTATGTAATGAATATTGACTTCATTAAAGTATTTGATACTGTGAACTAGACATTCATCACAAATGCTTTATATATGTTAGGACATCCTAAAAAGATTTTGGAGTGGATACAATTATGCATCACCTCAATTTCCTTTACAGTAATGGTAAATGGGGAAACCTCCAGAATCTTTGAAGCTATTTAGGGTCTCAGAAAAAGTGATCCATTATTACTTTATCGATTTGTTGTTAGTATGGAAATCCTATCTAGAGTCACTTTAATGCACATAGACAGTGAAATTGGATTTAAATACCTTTACAAATGTGGTTAACTCAAGATATCTCAACTCTCCTTTGTTGATGATTTACTCATGTTTTGTGGAGCCAACCATTCCTCAATCAAGAATCTCATTAATTCTCTAGATATTTACAAAGCTATCTCAATTCTAGCATTCAATCCCTCCAAAAGCTCCTTCTATTTATCTACAAATGCTTATTCTAGTGCAGGCTCTTTTACTATTTCCATGGGTTCAAGTCATCAGCAACCTCCATTCAAGTATCTTAGAGTCTTATCTCCATAAAGAAGCTTAGTACCAAGGATTGCTCCCTATTAACCAATTCCAAACAGATGAGATGGCAAACTTAGTGTAATAGGTTCTTATCCTATGAAGGTAGATTGCAACTTGCCACTACTATATTGTGTAACATATACTCATACTAGTGTACCATTTAGCCATTACAAAAGGAGCAATGAAGATAATAGATAAAATGATCAAAGTCTTCATATAGAGTGGAACAAGAGATATGTTGTAGGCTCAGGTGAAACATAAAATAAAAAATGGCAAGGCCATTGATTTCTAGTTTGATAATTGGCATAGTTTGGATCCTTTGTACAATCTTAGGGAATATATAGCCCTTACGTCAATAATTCTTGCTTATACTAAGTTGCATGCTATTATTATAGATAATCCTTAGGGATGGTCATTCCATTCCACGAGAGGATTTGAACATATTATAAATAATTGGCCAAATTACTCCTGAACAAGCTAAAGAGGTCTACATTTTATGGCTGGGGGATAAGTCACTAAAATTCTCAACTACTTCTCGCAAGAAACTCCTCCTAGATCCACATTTACATTATAGCTGGACCAAGCTTGTATGAGACTCAAACATTACGCCATCCCATTCATTTGTCTTATGGTATCAATACTAACTATTCAGAGACCCTCAATTAGGCTTCAAATGTCAACTTATAGAATAAAGGAGATTTGAAATTATTTAGAATGGACTTTGGAATGTTAGTGCATTTGATCTAGAGGGAAAGGAATTGCAGAATTTTTGGAGACCAAGCTCCTATTACTAGGGAAAACTTAAGGAGAATGATACTCAATATCAAGTTAATTACCTTAGCTAGGTAACTCATCTTGGACATAACACCAGACTATGCTCCAAGCTTTCACTTCAATGAGCTATGGGATTTTACATTGTACTATAATTGTTAATATACTACTTTGATGTCCTTTTAGTGCATAGTTCATTTAGTGATTTTTTAGTTGCCAATAGTTCCTTTTGAATGAATTTATTTACTTACTTCTCCAAAAAAAAAATTAAGTTGATGTAAGCACCTTATTGGGCATAATGGGCCCCTTACTAATAGGTAGAAGTCCTTAGGAATAAAAAAATCCATAATTTCTTATTTCACGGTCACACCATATCTTTGTTCTCTCTCAAAAGTGCTTATTAATTGTTCAAATTCTAGATACGTCCAATTATTGAAGAAACACAATAGTTAAGTGAGTAGTATTTTTTTCATTGATTCTTTTTTTGCTTTAGAATTTGATTTAGCGATTAAAGGGAATTTAGTTATGGGATTTAGAATTTTTCAATGTTGGTCCAAAATTATGTTTGAAGATGTTAAATAAATTAACTGATCATATGATGCATTAAATTTGATTTTAAATTACTCTAGAGTTTGATTGAACTTCATAACAAGATGAGAAATGATATTTGGGCTAAATATATTTAGGAACTAATAATTTGATTTCATGTAAATGTAATCAAAGCCTAATTATTGTTGTTTTGTCCACAAATGGTATAAATCAGTTTTTATTTTGAAAAATTTTGACATATTTTTTTAGTTTATCAGTTGGATAATGCTTATGGAATCCCTATCATTAATGTATATAACATTCAATTCAAATTCTTAGAGCATGATTTGCTATTATATATTCAATGCCTATAGAGGACTTTATGAAGTGATCACAATTCATGGAGGACAATTTATGGTTACCCTAATTATCTAGTGAATTGTCAATGAGATTTCTTTATAAAATGAAGAAGCTAATATCATAAAAAATGGTTGGACCAAATTTTTTGTAGGATGTGATATAATGAGAAATTTCCTAAGAGAGTTGTAAAAGTAATTCACAAGTTAAGGAAATAAGTAGCTTTTTTGAAGAAGGAGGTTAAAATAAGGAAATATGAAGTTGACGCTCGTTATGAACTTAAAGGTCACTAATTCATTGATAATAACAACAAAAATGGAATAATTAAAGAAAACTAAGGAGCCCGAGCAACATATAAAGAATGTGGAAAAAGACATTAATTTGATGGTCATATGAAAGAAGAGTTGAAGTTTATCATTTAAATGGGATTTCAATTATAATATTTGCATTGAAATTACACTATTATGGCACTTTATATTGACATTGCATGTTTATTTTTAATGATAAATTAGAGATGGCAATGTCAATATGACGTGATAATGGCACTTGTATCAACTTTAAGATGAAATTATATTGTAGTTAATACCTATAGTGTATATTGAGCAAGTGGTATAGCCATAGTGCATTGTTTTAACAGTGTTAATAAATTGTTATAAGAAAATTTAATTAGTAAAGCCAAGCAAGTAGACATCTATATGCATTAAGTAGACTAAACAAATGCATTTGATATTAGTAATATAAAGAAAATTGACAAATTATGCATAATTGAGCCAAAATATAAATGGATTTCATCTAAATACAACTCCAGGATTATCATACAGCTCCTATCCTTAAGTTGGTTGATTGAAATCTCTTTCTAATCAAAACCGTTAAGAATGAATTAACACATTATGCAAATTTTCATAATATATTTGACTCTAACATGGAAGATTTATATGGTATTGTCTTTAAGATTCCATAAAACTCTTAATATTCATGTCATGATTTATTCATATAGATGATTTCTCAATCCTTATATATGGAAACCAAAATTAAATCAAAACGATAATACGTTTAAATTCAACCACAATAAGTAATTATAAATAATTCACAATAAAACTTGTGTCTTTCATTAAATAAAGAAATCAATCTTAAAAAATATTGTTATTTTCTCTTAGATCTATCCCAATTTAGTTTATACTTAAGTAAAGCAATAAAAAAACTAAGAAACAAAACAAAATAAAAGAACCAATTCTCTTATATCTCAAAATATTGATGTTCTTTGGTTATATCTTAAGGGAAATCTATTCTTTCATCCAATGTTGCTTTATTCTTGTCTCAAGATACTTTATTCCTACTCCTAATGATTTCTCTACAAACTTTCTTGTTTAATTCCACAAAGCTCCTTTATATTCTCATAAACTCTTAAAAAATTTCAAAAGGTCTTGCCTAATACAGGTCAAACACATATCTATGTTGGTTTTATATTCTTTACAATTATAGCCTAATTTATAAAAAAATTACTCCATTATACGTCTGACATAGGGCCATATTGCACTCTTATTGACTTAGAAACTCCTCAATTATGCATATGAGGATTCATATGGTTCTAGGTTTAAAGGCCATTAACACGAGTTTGTGTCTAGGTCGTGTTTTTTTTATGTGGCAACTTTATGAAAAAACATAATGGACCAAGGACTAAAACGAGACAAAATATAGTACTTGTTAAGTCAAGAAGACTTCACTTCAATTAATTTTGGTGACAATCAAATAATAACATTCTTAGAAATGTATGAATTGTTTTAATAAGTTTGTTAAGTGTGCAGAAAAATGTAAGTAACACTTAGTCATCCCAGACAATACGTCAGCAATAGACAATACAAGTCATCATAAACGAAGCGTAACAACAGACAAAGCGCAACAATAGAAGAAGCGCAACAACAGACGAAGCGCAACAACAGATGAAGTGCAACAACAGACGAAGTGTAATACCAAACGAAGTGACAATATTAGACGATACAAAAAGGAAGACACTCTAGAACGTCAGACAGATAGTTAGTTGGAGTTAGTTACAGGACTCAACTAAATAACGGTTTCTAGAAGATTCAAGAAGCAATTTCTCAAGAAGACAGTTGAAGACTTAGGCTATAAATACTGGTTCTAGTCGAAGACTAAAACAACGTTTTTACAAGAGAGAAAATTCTGATTGTACAATACATAGAGAAATTATGTATTCAAAAATGCGGAACAAGAGAGAGAATACAACTATAACGTAAAGCTCAAAACATATCTTTCTTAGAGAGAGAAAGAAAGGCTAAGATAGCAGAAAGAATACTTTGTGAAAGAAACCTGAAAAAGCTCTGGAAGGGTAGAAAGAATACTTGTAAAGTTGAAGAGTATAGTAAAATCTCAGACAAACTCTAAAGACTGGATGTAGCCCAAGGTTTGGGGTGAACCAATATAAAATCGCAATGTCTATTCTCTAACCCTTACACTTTAATTTTCTTGTTGTTAGACGAGTAGATAAAATTACTTACGATTCCAATACTTATCAACTTTAGTAAAGTGTTTTTGTATTCATCTAATATTTGCAAAGATATTCAAGAAATCTCAAAAGATTAGTATTTTAGAAAAGATTACACAATTCAAACCCCCCCCCTTTCTCGTGTATTTTATATACTTTATGTGATTCCTATAATAACAAGTGATTTACTTCAGTTAGTATCAGAGCTCGGTCTCCAAGAACCACCTTTACAAATTGAGGACAAAGATCTATGGCTGAATCACATGTTTTTATAGCTGAAGGTACCTCGATCACAAGACCTCCTACATTCAATGGTGAGGATTATCATTATTGGAAGGACAGGATGCGGCTCTTTATAGAATCCACACATATTGATCTTTGGGAT
>JAOSBP010000008.1:21513467-21531915 GCA_027563825.1 Erythroxylum mucronatum
AGCACCTTCCAGGGAATTCAGAATGCTCTTTAGGCGCTCAATCTCTTCTTTGTTAAGTCCTTTTGGTTCTGATCTAGGTTGATCAGAATCTCCGGAGTTCGTAGGTTCAGTGAAGTGGGCTTTGGCCTATCCATCCTTGTTTGCCCCTTATTTCCTTCCTTTCTATGGCTTCCCATGTAACTTCCAGCAGGTCTCTCTAGTGTGACGAGGCTTCTTACAAAAATTGCACCAGACAGCTTCCTTATTTTGGGGATTCTGTTGGTGATGGTTAAGGGCTTCTTTGTTGGTTTTCATAGACATGAATGCTGAGCTGTCAGCAGATTTGGATTCCAACATCTCAATTCTCCGGCTCTCTTCTGCCCTGATGAGTGAAAAAGGCCTCATTCAAAAACGGTAAAGGGTCTTTACCAAGTATTTGAACCTGAAGTTGGTCAAGTTTAACATTAAGACCTGCTAAGAATTCAAAAATTCTTTCCCTTTCTACAAACTGTTGTAATTTGACACTGTCATCACTGCACTGCATTTTAAAATTCTGATAATGATCCAACTCAAGCCGAAGACTCTTCATTAGATTGTAATATTCAGTGATAGAGTGTATACCTTGCTTGATAGATGAGATTCTAGTCTTAATCTCATAAATTAAAGAGGCATCATTTACTTTAGATTAAGATTGAGTAACAGCATCTCATATCTCCTTAGCAGATGAGAGGAACATGTAAAGCGCCTCTAATGTCTGGTTCCATAGAGTTCCAAAGCCATGACATGATTAAGGAGTCCTTTACATCCCAAGCCTCAAACTTGGGATCCAAAACAGCTGGAGTAGGTCCTAATAGGTGAGAAAGCTTTCCCTTGCCCTTAAGGAACGTCTTAACCATTTATGACCAGTGGAGGTAGTTTTTACTATTGAGTTGGTAAGATCTGTTTTCCAGAAGGCACTATTGGCAATGAAGGCCAAGTGTCAGGGAAAAAAAAAGAAACCAGGAGTTACAGCGTCCTGGGCTCTAATACTATGAAGAAAGAAGTAATCTTTTCTCTTATTTTGCACTAGTGCCTTTGAATATATACACAAGTCCTAGCTTAATTTAGGTAACTAAAATATTTCTTATTTACAGCAATATCCCCTATTTACAGCAATTTCCTAAAGTAAATGTCCATGATATCCTCTTGTTTCTTATTTTATGATTAGGAAATAATTTCTCCTAAAACACTGTTCTGATTTTCATCAAAATTATCTTCTAGAAGAGGTGATGGTTAAATGAAAGGGTCTCTTTGAAGCCTATTTGTCGAAAGCCTATGTGTCGAAGGTGTTACCCACGAATGTTATGTTACTCATAGTTTGATGTTAAATGTAAACCATTGGGGTTTTAAAAGATGGTAAGCACATATAACAGCACATATAACATGCCCTAAAAAATCCAATGTGATAGATTGGAAGTATGAGACATATTGGCATTAAAGGACTCTTGGGGTTTAGGTCTAAAATGTTCTGAAGTTTACCAACTTCCCTGATTTATGTCATGCTATTTGTATTGGTTCAATGTCGTTGCCGTATGATTGTACAAAATTTCTTGGGGTTCGTCCATTAGATGATATAAGTTGTGGCTTTACACTATTTGGATTTGGCATTGAAAGACTCTTGGGGTTTAGGTCTAAAATGGTCTGAAGTTTACCAACTTCCCTGATTTCTGTCATGCTATTTGTATTGGTTCAATGTCGTTGCGGTATGATTGTACAAATTTTCTTGGGTTTCATCCATTAGATGATATAAGTTGTGGCTTTACATTTTTTGGATTTGTCAATTTTCTATGGGTTGTACTTTTGATATTGTGTGCAGCATTATTATAATATTGTATGATTAATAAGCTATAAGAAAACTGAGATACTAGATGTTTCTTGTTTCCTTCAAAGATTTGGATTTTTCTTATTGATATGATTTTTTTTGGTGCTTCGGTTATCTGATTTCCCGCTTTCCTCAATTTTTACAGGGCACTACTTCACTTTCTTGATGCCGATAAGTTCAAGAGTAAGGATGATTTTGTTCAAAACTACAAGAATCTTAGCTCTTTCAATGAAAACGAGGTAAAATATCTGGGTTAATAGTAGCATTATCTTTCCTTGTTATAAGTATATTATATTTCTTCATTATAATACTGAAATTTATACTTATCTCATTCATTTAAAAATAATTTCTGCATACTTTAACTAGCTTGCTAATCTCCATATGGAGTTGAGGCCGCACATCCTCAGAAGAGTCATCAAGGATGTAGAAAAATCATTGCCTCCGAAGATTGAACGTATTCTGAGAGTTGAAATGTCCCCTCTACAAAAGCAGTGAGTATCATTTTTAATTTGTTGATTCATCTTGATTCTCTTTCTATTCATTGATGAATTTTACAAGTTTCTGTTGCTTACATTCTTTTAGATACTACAAGTGGATTTTAGAGCGCAACTTTCATGATTTGAACAAAGGAGTTCGTGGAAATCAGGCTAGTATCTATTTCGTTGTTAGTTTGCAACATATTGGCTTAGAAAGTTCTTTATAAATGTTGCTGATGATGAGTTGCTTCCTCTCTCTCTTGCCTTTTTAATTATGAACTGCAGTACTAAGGCCAAAAGAATATACATATGTGATGCTGATTTATTAGTTTTCTTTCATTACCTTCCATGTCTCAGGTTACTTTGATTGTTATTGATTTTGGACTTCTAATGAGGTTACCAACCTATGGGGAAAGTTATATTTATTTTGTTAACTTCATGAACTTTCTATGAGTGCTAATGTTAAGTTGAGAAAATAAGTGTCCTGGTATTGTTGCTATTCATGACCTGCTGAAGATATGAATTTTTAGTCATCATACACTTTATTGAAATATAAAAATATGTTTAATGTTTAATGAAAAAGTGATCCTCCTTAGTGAATCTTAATATATATGAGTTAATAACTTGGATTTGTGATAATTTACCAAAAAACAAAGTGCTTGTGACAAGGAGGATATGTCACAGAAAATATGTGATTTTATGCCAAAAACAGAAATATTGACATTTTGGTAATTGAGAAAAATGCCTTAGATTTGTTTTCTTTATTAAATTCTTTTGAAATTATCTTTATTATTGGAAGTATTGACATATTTTGGTAATTTCATATTTTCAGGTTTCACTTTTGAATATTGTGGTAGAGTTGAAGAAATGTTGTAACCATCCTTTTTTGTTTGAGAGTGCTGATCATGGTTATGGTGGGAATCCCGGCATTAATGATAGCAGCAAACTGGAGAGAATCATTTTAAGCAGTGGAAAGCTGGTTATCCTTGACAAACTTCTCGTGAAATTGCATGAGACAAAACATCGTGTTTTAATTTTTTCGCAGGTTTGTGTTAGGATAGCTCATGTGCGTCTCATTTTAGTTACCTTAGTTACTGCTTATGATTACCAAGTTGGGAATAATATAAAGTGTCTCTGTTAGATGTAATGATATTATGCTTTCTCATGATGGTTAGTGGTAGTAGACATGTTAGATGCCTTGATGAGGGCTGTGTTAAGCTGTTTTCTTGCACTTTACTATAATCTTCTCAACTTCCTGCTTTTAGTAGTCAGAGAATTTACGTAATTACTACAGACTTTATATGGCGTGTCATGTCCTCTACTGGAGTTTTATACAAGATGACGATTTCATCTTGCCTGCTGATTCTTTATACGTTCGAATTTAGTTTATTGGTTGACTCCTGTGGGATTGATGGGTGTTGGATGCATCCTGGAGGTTGCTTATTTTGATGTAAAATACATGCTTTTCAAATTTTTAACTGATTTTGACTTTTTAACATACTGCAGATGGTTAGAATGTTGGATATCCTGGCAGAGTACATGTCCCTGAGGGGGTTTCAGTTTCAGAGGCTTGATGGTAGTACGAAGGCGGAGTTGCGTCAACAGGCTATGGATCATTTTAATGCACCTGGCAGTGATGATTTCTGCTTTCTTCTTTCAACCCGAGCTGGTGGCCTGGGTATCAATCTGGCGACAGCTGACACAGTTATAATATTTGATTCAGACTGGAATCCTCAAAATGACTTGCAGGTATAGAAGGAGAAAGCTATTCAATCTCCTTCATAGTTACCCTCATTTATGTTGATTAATTTCTTGAGGGAAATTGTGCTGTTGTTTTAATTGTTTAATTATATAGGCAATGAGTAGAGCGCACAGAATCGGGCAACAAGAAGTTGTGAATATCTACCGATTTGTGACAAGCAAAAGTGTTGAAGAGGATATCTTGGAGCGGGCCAAGAAAAAGATGGTAGCTTTGTGAAAAATATCTCGAACTTCTTCAACTTTCAAATATCTTGAACTTCTTCAACTTTCTTCATTCACAGTTGTTTGTTGCAATGATACAAATATCTTCATATTGTTTGTACACTGTTTCTGTGATTTTTATAATTTTTCATCTAAGCCTTTGGTGTTTTATACTTGTGGTTCATCTGTTATTTTAGGTGCTAGACCATCTGGTGATACAAAAGTTAAATGCAGAGGGTAGATTGGAGAAAAAAGAAGCGAAAAAAGGAAGTTATTTTGACAAAGTACGACCTTTATATTTCTTATTCTTATCAAAAGTTTGTATGGATTGAATTTCAACAAATGTGTGCAATATGAATCCTAATTCAAGTTCTTCATTTGATCTTTATGTAGCATTCTGACATTTGTATCTGTGTTGTCATGTCTTTCATTGCAGAATGAGCTGTCAGCAATTCTGAGATTTGGTGCGGAGGAGCTTTTTAAGGAGGAGAGAAATGATGAAGAAAACAAGAAGAGACTCTTAAGCATGGATATTGATGAAATTCTTGAAAGAGCAGAGAAGGTTGAAGATAAGGAAGCTGGAGGAGAGGAGGCACAAGAATTGTTGAGTGCTTTTAAGGCATGGAACATTCCAATGCTTTTGATGCTACAATGTGCTTGTTTAACTATGCTGTGTATTGGTCTCTGTTGCTTAAAATAATGTGACGTACTGTGTCCAGGTTGCCAATTTTTGTAGTGCTGAAGATGATGGAAGTTTTTGGAGTCGCTGGATAAAACCTGAAGCTGTATCTCAAGCTGAAGTATGAAACATATCTCTGTTCTAAGATATGTGCTTTTACTATTTAAAAGTTGTAGTCATCACAGTTGGACTTGTATTCTTTCTCACTAGGAAGCTCTGGCTCCACGTGCTGCAAGAAATACTAAGAGTTATGCAGAGGCTACACAACCTGAAGTTAGTAATAAAAGGAAAAAGAAAGGTTCTGACCCTCCTGAACCACAAGAAAGGGGACATAAGCGACGCAAAACTGACTACTCTGTCCCCTTGGCCCCAATGATTGATGGGGCGTCTGCACAAGTGAGAGAATGGTCTCATGGGAATTTGTCTAAGAGAGATGCTTTACGATTTTCTCGCACGGTATGCATAATGCCCTGCACATCTTGATTTTAGAAATTGTAATGAGAGAATAAAATGAAACCCTTGTACAAGTAGTGCCATTTTCAATTTTTATTAATGCATATCAATTTTTGTTCTGGATTTACTTTACTAGTTAATCATGCATTTATTTTCTGGTTTATGAGAATCGTCTCCTCAAAACATTTGGTTTTGAGTGTTTTTTATGCTTCTTCATAAATGGTTCTTTGGGTTAGAACTCTTGCTTGTCTTCAGCTTTTTAGTTCAATTATTGCTAGTCATAGATTCTGAATTCAAATCTGATTAATTATTTGAGTCTTGCTTGTATGCTAGTCTGTCCTTATGTTTGCAGATGTTTTTTCTTGTCTTCTTTTCTTACATACATTTAACCGTTTGGAGACAGGTAATGAAATTTGGAAACGCAAGCCAGATTGACCTCATAGCTGAGGAGGTTGGTGGTATGGTTGCAACAGCTCCACCAGATGCACAGATTGAGCTTTTTGATGCTCTAATAGATGGCTGCAAGGAAGCTGTTGAAACAGGGAATCGGGACGCAAAGGTTCACTGTCTTGTCAATCAACAATGTTTCTGTGGCACATAATAGTTTCTTTGGAGTGTTCCAATCCTTATAAATAACAGCTTTAAATGGTAACATATAGGGTCCTTTGCTAGACTTTTTTGGTGTCTCTGTGAAGGCCAATGATCTACTGAACCGGGTTCAAGAGCTTCAATTACTGGCAAAGAGAATTAGTCGATATGAAGATCCAGTTGGACAATTTCGAGCATTAATGGACCTCAAACCTTCTAACTGGTCAAAGGGTTGTGGCTGGAATCAGAGTATGTCCTTTCATAATGCATTTTGTTGTTCCATTTTGGGAGATATCTTCTAGCTGGTTTCTTTAGCTGATATGGTATGTATTTTAATCAGTTGATGATGCAAGATTGCTTTTGGGAATACATTACTATGGATTTGGAAATTGGGAAAAGATTAGGTTAGATGATAGGCTTGGCCTTACAAAGAAGATTGCTCCTGTGGAACTTCAACACCATGAGACTTTTCTTCCACGCGCTCCGAACTTAAGGGACCGTGCCAGTGCCCTCCTGGAGATGGTAAGTAATCCGGAGAATATATAAGACAGTGAAGTTCTGAGTGGTCATTCTAGCTGATTTACCCGGAGAAAGATTCCTTCACCTTTCCTTCTTGGCTATTTGCAATTAGCATTGTTTTTATTCAATGGTGCTCATTCTCAAAACTTGTTTATGATGGCAGGATTAACATGGGTGCTTGCCTTCTAGTTTTAGCTTATCTCTAATGTTAATCATTCATCATTTTTTCATTAGTGGATATATATACTTATTGCATAATGCCTTTTTTGGGGTTAAAGGAACTTGCAGCAGTTGGTGGTAGAAAGGCAACTGCTAAAGTTGGTCGCAAGGCAACAAAGAAGGAGAAAGATAATCTTATCAGCAACGCTGTATCTCATGGCAGGGATAAGAAGGTAAAACGTGATACTGTAGCCATCAACGTCCAAATGAGAAAAAATAAGGTTCACAAATCACAGAAGGTTGAACAGTTGGTGAAAGAGGAGGGGGAAATGTCTGACAACGAGGAGTTGTGTGAGCAGTTTAAGGAAGTGAAATGGATGGAATGGTGTGAGGATGTCATGGTTGGTGAAGTTAGAACGCTCAGACGACTCGAGAAGTTACAGACCACTAGTGCTAACCTTCCAAAAGACAAGGTAGAAATCTCACTCTTATTTTTAACCTGTCTATTCTGTGTTTGAAACATTTCCACGCATCATCATTGTAACTTCCCTTTTTCTCCAGGTACTTCTGAAAATTCGCAAGTATCTTCAACTTATTGGGCATAGAGTAGATCAAATTGTCATGGAATACGAGGAAGAGCCTTACAGACAAGATAGTATGACATTCTCCAATTTAAAAGATTTGTCGAGATTTTTGGCCTTTTTTCAAGTTGTCTTTTGTTTATGATTTTCTCTCTCTTATTGTTTTTAACTTTTTCCAGGGATGGCAATGCGATTATGGAAATATGTGTCTAAGTTTTCGAATTTGTCAGGGGAAGGACTTCATCAAATATATTCCAAACTTAAACAAGAGCAGGAAGATGATATCGGGATTGGGCCTTCCCACATTAATGGCACCGCCACTCATGTTGATAGAGATGGGGATCCCAATTACTTCCCTCCTTCTTCACGCAAATTTGAGAGGCAAAGAATGTATAAAAATATGACTGCCTATCAAGTGTCAGAGCCAATTCACAAAGGTCAAGATACTGGAAAATTTGAAGCATGGAAGCGTCGGAGGAGAGCAGACACTGACAATGCTTCCCAAGTTCAAACTTTGAGACCTATGATTAATGGTACCCGTGTAGCCGATCCCAACTCATTGGGTATTCTTGGAGCAGGACCATCTGATAGTAGACGGTTTGTTAACGAGAGACCATTTCGAATGCGACAAACTGGTTTTCCACCTAGACAAAATTTCTCATCAGGTATACAGTAATATTTACACTGGGAGGACAAGAAAGGAGTTGATCAAAGACACGCCTGCTGCTTTCCCTGATGTGTTACTACTTCAGCCACTGGATTTAGCGGAGTTCTTTTTGACCATCAAATAAAAATTTTGCAGATTCCTGATTGCTTTAATGTGGCTGATGGGAGGACATCTGCCAAGCAGGAAATACGTCTCTATGAGAGGAAGGCAGCTGAGGGTTTGAGCCCTGAGGAAGAAGGCTGATACCAATTAACATGAGCGAGGTGAAAGGATCTTGCTACAATTTTTTGTTTGTTCAGAAAATGAGGTTTAAAGTAATTTCTTTTACTTGTATAGTTAAATAGTTAGGGTTAAAGAAACACTTAGCTTCACCTTGGACATGAAGAAACCCGAAACCCATCTTGAACAGGAAATTTACATGTATTATGCCAATGGTAAAGTGTACATTCTCAAATTTTATGAGCTTGTGTGTTTCTTGTACCGTAGCTTCCGTCAGAAACCACTTAAAAACAGAATATTTGCTTTAATTGCTAATAAATCCTGTAAGCTTTTTGGTTATGGCATGTCTGTCTGGTTTATTTGTTATCCATTCTTGTTTGATATAGTGACCACCCAATTGTCCAATTGAATTTGTGGCATGTTGAAGGGCAACTGGCAACTGGCTTGGGTTTTGGCCTGTGTCAATAAAAGATTGTGGTCAGAATGGAATTGAAGAATCAAGACGCTCTTACGTCGAAGTAGTAACTTGGTTTGTGGTCTTAATTGTCACAGGAAAGCCTGTGGTTCATAGTACTTTATCACGTTATCTCTCACTTTGCTTTCTCCACCTCTCGCTCTTATGTATTGACGAAATAAGTTTTACTTTGCCCTTCCATTTGTCATTTTGCTCTCACAAGCCCACGGCTCTTGTTAAAAACTTATTTTGTCCTAAACTGGTTATTGTAGCTTAAATGGAAACAACACTGTGCTCTTCAAATGAAAGCAAACATGGAAGTATGGGAATCAAAAGTAGTAGTATTTACATCCAAATTTCTCAAAACTTTTTACCAAGAGCGGCCTAAAGGTATCTAAGAAGTTGAGAAAGAGTAGAAGAGCAGAGGAAATTAAACAGGATTTTGGCAAATATTGCAAAATAATGGAAATCTGATGCAAAAATTAAAAAAAACCTTGTTGCCAAGTCAGTCACTCTAAGCCGCAGGCTTGGAGTAGGCTCGCTCTTATCTTCCACCTAGGAGGGAGAGACGGACCCACATGGGACGTTCATTACCGCTCCCGTGCTCTTATAAGGACGGAGTTCTCCCTTTGGCTGCTTTCTACATTGTCACCACCCCAATACTAAGCTCTTCCTTCTGGGGGTGCTAGTGCTAGAGTTGTACACTTTGAAGACAGAGGTAAGCTTTTGTCCTTTCTCCATCTTCTCTGTTACTTGGCTTCTATGTTTATATTTTTTTCTGAACATGCCTGTTGTGTTGTCTGCTTTGAGAAGTATGGTCTTGTTTTGTTCTTTAACAGTTTCAGTACACTTGGATACTGAAACATGAGCTCTGTATATTCCTCCTCCAACTAATATTGGTTTCATGTGCCACCTTCCGTTTTCACTCTACGTCTGTATCACTTATTGGTAAAATTTATATTTGTAGCTCAAGATTATGGACAAATATACGATCTTTACGTGCTTTTTCTCTTGTTTCTTAGTTACGATTTCTGCTTTCGTGTTGAAAAAGAAGATGGATTAAGATATCTGTTGTCAAGACACCTCTGTTCAACTTTCCTTAATAATCAAAAGAATATACAAAGTTTCTTTCTTGCTTCTTTGTGTTTTTATTGGTTGTTTGATGTTTTCTTGGTCTGGAAAAAAATCAATATATTCATCAATTCCAGCATTATATCTTGGTACATGCCCAGCAGGACTCCCCTCTTTATCATTACTCTATTGTTAGTTTTTTATAGTTTGAACTTTAGTTCCCAAATGAAAGAATTTGGAAGAAACAAACACTTACATGTCTGTGTCACTAACAGCCATTTTTGTAATGTTGTTTTCTTGATTAGGTGTCTTTGACGTTCTGAAGAGTCAGGAACTTGTTGAAAACCAATTTGTTGGTGGTGATATTACTTGGAGGAAAAGATGGACTACTTTTATGCACCAGGAAGAAATCATCTTTTTGTTCCGGGGCCCGTTAATATTCCGGAACCAGTCATCAGGGCAATGAACAGAAACAACGAGGACTACCGTTCTCCTGCTGTTCCAGCTCTGACAAAAACTCTTCTTGAGGATGTGAAGAAGATCTTCAAGACTACCTCAGGAACTCCATTCATGATCCCGACAACAGGTACTGAGTTTGTTGCCTACAAGAGTTTATATAGCTTGTTTCATCTATGGAAGAACATAACATTAGCTCATAAGTGGCCATGATATAGGTGGTTTTGAGGTCATGGTAATTTTATTGTCTAGCCTGGTTCAGGTACTGGCGCATGGGAGAGTGCACTCACCAACACATTGTCGCCTGGAGACCGAATTGTATCCTTCCTGATTGGCCAATTTAGTCTGCTCTGGATTGATCAGCAGCAACGCCTTGGCTTCAATGTTGATGTAGTGGAAAGTGAATGGGGCCAAGGTGCCAAACTTGATGTTCTGGCATCAAAACTTGCAGCAGATACTGCACACACTATTAAGGCAATTTGCATTGTTCACAACGAGACAGCAACTGGAGTTACCAACAACTTGGCCAAAGTCAGAAAGATACTCGGTAAGTATACAGCTTTAGAAACGATCCTAAAAGAGTTGATTTGATTTGTCAGCTGACACCTGTTAGTTTACATGCTTGTCCATTTTTCTCAGATGACTACAGGCATCCAGCTTTGTTTCTTGTTGATGGGGTCTCATCGATTTGCGCTCTTGATTTTCGCATGGATGAATGGGGAGTTGATGTTGCTTTAACTGGTTCTCAGAAGGCTCTTTCTCTGCCTACTGGGATTGGTATTGTGTGTGCAAGCCCCAAAGCTTTGGAAGCATCTAAGACTGCAAAGTCTGTCAGAGTCTTCTTTGACTGGAATGACTACTTGAAATTCTATAAACTTGGAACGTTTTGGCCATATACTCCTTCCATTCAATTGCTGTATGGCCTTAGAGCAGCTCTGGACCTCATCTTCGAGGAAGGACTTGAGAATGTGATTGCTAGGCATGCTCGTCTTGGCAAAGCAACTAGGTGAGTTATCTCTTCTCCAAAGAGTTTATTTGTTTATCATACCTTAGTTGTATCATTGACTGTGAAGAGATGTATGTAATGCTTCCTTGAAATTTGGAAAGGCTTGCTGTTGAGGCATGGGGTTTGAAGAATTGTACCCAAAAGGAGGAATGGTATAGCGACACCGTGACTGCTGTTCTAGTCCCTCCGCATATTGACAGCGCCGAAGTTGTTAGGAGGGCATGGAAAAGATACAATATGAACTTAGGACTTGGTCTTAACAAAGTTGCTGGAAGGGTATTCAGAATAGGGCATCTTGGCAACCTGAACGAGGTAAATTTTACTTCATCTTTCCTCTCATGTGAAGTGAATGAGTTATTATCATTGTAGGAAGCGCTTGTTTTGAGTGTTGATAAAATCCTTTGCTAATTCCTGATCTTTCTCTGCAGTTGCAATTGTTGGGTTGTCTAGCGGGAGTGGAGATGATTCTCAAGGATATTGGATACCCTGTTAAGCTGGGAAGCGGTGTAGCAGCTGCTTCTGCTTACCTGCAGAACAGCATCCCCATGATCCCCTCCAGGATTTGATTCATTCATCATCCTTGTATCTAAACTTCTTTATGTTGTAATCTGTCAACTTTCCTCCTTGTGCATGTAACTCGCCTTCAGGCTCATATGACGTCTCCTATACGACTTTGCTTTCACAACTTTGCCCTAGTCCTAGAACAAACTTCAATCAAGTGCTTAAAGTCCCTAATAATCTTAAGAGCTAATTTGTTCCAACATGTCCTTACACTGTTTTTTCCAAGAACATGGGCTTAAGTAAAAAGGGGGACAATAAAAAAAGAGCATATTATCTTCTAATATCTTGTGGTAGTTTATATACTTAGCATTATCTTCGACATTTGGACTCTTTCGCTTCTCACGTCCATCAAACTAGCACCACTCATAAGCCACTCAACAGATAAGAGTTGTCTAGGAATGTCGAGTGCATTCAAATTAGCTTTTCTCCATGTTGAGACAGGATGGAACAGGCTGATTTTGACAGTGATTAGTTGTGTTTATTGGTGACCAGAACAAGCCTATATACTGTTTTCTACACATTCATTTTTGTCATAAAACCTAATCCGTTCGCCAGCCCACGACCAGCCACAGCCACTATTTTAGCACCCCTTTTGTCCCTATACTCATGAAACAATGTGGCATCGAGTAGTATGGCAATTCCAAAAATTCAGGTTAGAACTCACAAAAATTCACCCTGTGAAAGTCACACAAGTTCAATAGTTAACTAACTAGAACAATGCACCCTCAAGCACGCCAGAGGGACCAATAACATATCAACTGTTATTTTGTCAAGGAAAAAGAAATGATAGTTTATGAGGAGCACACAGAAAAGAAAATGACGCTACATCTCCAACACCAAAACCTATTCAAATTTATACAAAATGACTTGCCGTGATGCGACTTTAGCATCCAGGGATCAAGCTCCAAGATTAATTTGTGCCAAAAAAAACTGCACTCCATATGCTAAGCATACCTTTTAGGTGAAGGATAGTGTGATTCTGGTTTCTATCAATGTACACTTGGCCATGCAATTACCTTGAACCTGAATGGGATTTTGAAGGCCGGTTACCAACCAATTTAATGGATGCACTTCAAAGAAGCTTCCTTCAACTATCTGCAATTCAATAATGACAGATGCATTGAATTCAATAAAATTGCAAGGAAGGATCTAATATGCATAGAGTCAATTCTTAGGATTTGAAGAAAGAAAAAAAAACTAATCCATAGAAACAAATAAAATATAACACTTCAATATTATATTCCACAAATATAGTAAGGGAAATAATCTCTTCCTCTTCACAAAATCAGATCTGCAATTCTTTCCTCAGCAGAACTACAAGAAATTTTATTCAAATAGTCTTTCCCAAGAGCCCACCCGGGTATCCAAAAATTCGTATATCAGCTTGTCCATGAAATTAAGATTTTTGAGAAGAAATAACCTCGTAAAGAAATCAATACCATGAATACAAGGTGAAGAATATATCTCCAGTCACAAGACCTAGCTTGTATTCAAGTTGGAGGATGCCCTCTTTCTTCTTCTGTTCTTTGGCTTCACAGCATCCTTTAAAGTCTTCTCTCCACTAGTTTGCATCGAAGTTACAGATGAATCTGCACCTGAAGTGACCAGCTTAACTTTTTCAGGTGGATTCTCTTGCTCGGTGTCAGTCCCCTTCTCATCTCCTTTCTGTTTCATATTGCACGTTGGGGGCCCTGGAAGTTACAAAAGTAGAATAACTCAGGTTGAGCAATACTTTGCCTTTTATAGTAGGATTCAGAGAAATGTTCACAGCTTGAAGCCATGGGCTGTTCGACATAGTCTCCATTGGAAACTCAAGATGGAAAACATAGTCCAATCCTACTCTTGCCAAAACCTATGCTTCTACACAAATTAGGGAGCTTATGACCTTGTTAAAGAGCCAACAGGATTTCCATTTTGATAATTTAAGCAGAATGCTGCTACTCAACGAACAGAGATCATTTAAAATTTTAGCTCACTAATATGATTTTGCTCCATAATATTCTACACAAAGCTTCCATGCATAATACTTAGCTTTGAGACATATAGATAATAGGAGCAATATTAACTTTAAAGTTCAAGAATCAATTTCACAACTCACATACCACGTGAGGCCAGAGAAGCTTTGAGCAGATCTGAATCAACACCTTTAGAGTAAGGATCCCTGAATAGAGACAAAATCGTCTGGTCAACTTTTGAAATCATGTCGACACCAGCTAGAAATCAGCATAGATCAAAGTTTAAATGATCAAAATTGTGAAGCAACTTCTGTGACATTCTTGCATGGGATGAAAATTAAGAGTATAAGAAATATAGTCAATGCTTTAGTTAGAAAAAGGCCAGATATATAATTGATAATCTATGTCAACAAATTCTTAAAATTAATTCAAGCATTCAGAAGAAGAGTTAATAAATATTATATAGAAAAACCACAAGGCAGAGAAATAACCCTCAACATTTTAATTCAACTATTCTGGGTCAAGTCTGATATGCCTTTAATCATTCAAAAATAATTTTACTTCCTCAGTTCCATTAAGAAAACAGATATTTTAAGCTTGAAACAAAAATATAAAAGTGAGCGGCGAAGTCCTCTTTTGAGAAAGGGTTCAACATATTTCTGAAAAGAACAGCAAAGTTAGAAGCTCACAGGAAGAATTAGCACCTTACCAGCTAGAGGGTCCTCCCAAAAAATTCTTAGCATTGTCCACCCCACAAATATCTCCACCTTTTTCAGATGAACTCTTACAACCATCAAGATTATTACTTTGACTAATGTTGTTATTATCAGATACCAGCTTCAATTTCTCCATCTCTTTAGTAGACAACTCCTTTTCTCCTTTCTCTCCTACATATTTGTCTTGCTCCTCTCTTACGTCACCACCAATTGCAATTACTTTGGCAGCAACAGAAGTTGCATGCCTCTTGATTTTGCGCAAAGCTTTCTCTGTTTTGTATGCTTCAACCTATGTAAAGTATCATTTTTTTATATCAAATATAAACATCTACATTATAAATAGAAGCATGTATGTCTGAATAAATTTTTTTGAATTGTCTGTAATCTAAGCTACAATACTTATATTTTCACTTTATATACTTTACTAGTTCTTTAAAATAATTTCATATACGCATAAAACTCTAAAGAGAACCGATATTCTATTGAAGTTCTGAACAGAAAACAACAGATATCTATGAAGGTTAGTTCACAATAAAATAACACGATAGAGAAAATAGGTCTAATTAGTGAATTAACAAGTAATAAAACTTGAAAAGTTCAAGTTTGATCATAACTAAGAAATTTGCTTAAGTATTAGGTCCAAACATAACATTTGGTATTTTTCATTGTTGCATCTAACTTTCTATTGTGACCATTAACTAAACTAGTAAGCTTAGAACAACACAACCAAAAAACAAAAAGTACAGCAGACTTAAGTCATGTACTGATATTTTTCACACTGCATAACATAACTGCCACAAAGAATCTAACAAGTTCAATACAGGATTCAAGATTCAAATAAGAGACTGGAAAAGAAAGAGAATCCTTTGAAGAAAGCATCATAATCTACAATGTAAAGAGGTAGAGGAATCCTGGATGGAACATGAACAGAAAAGCAATTCTCAAAATATTGTGAATGTAAAAATAAAGCTCATGTGAAATTAAAATATTCCACGGAACAATCCCACCATTAAAGCTGATATTTGTATGGTAAGTCAAAATTCATTTATGATCTATTCAAGCAGATATGAAACAGAAATTGTGTATCAGCTTTCATAAAACAGCATCGTATTAGAGAAGCACTTACTGCATCTTTTATCTTCTTTGTTATAGACTCAGCATTCCTAACAGCAAGACGTAAACAACGCATGATATCACTTTGCATTATACCCACTCCCCCAGCCTTCTGAATTGAACAAATATCACCATTCACATTAACTGTAACAGTCATTCTCCCTCTCATAACAGCCTCCTCATTGTGAGTAGGGTCTACCACCTACAGCACATGTGACCAAATTAGCCTCTCTGATGAGTCGTTTCCAGTCTCCAGGGATATTACAGATAGTAATATAGATCAAAATGAACTTACCATGACGTGTTGAGTGCCAAAAAAAGCAAAAGTTACTGCAATAGGAAGGTGATGCACAATCAAAGGAAGTGGTTCCACGGTCTGCAAGATTGCAAATAAAAAAAGTTCCAACTATTAAGAGAACAATTCCAAGAGCCTAAAGGTTTGGGAGTTATCAAATGAATGGTATATAAAAGCCACATGACCAACGGTACAGCATATAAGGACAAACAAATGGCTCTCTAGATCCTGCCAAATCTTAGAATATAATAGCAAAAGAGAACAGTTGATTGAAGACTGAATCCACCGAAGCTTAATAACCAGGAAAATTTTGCCATTAAAACGAAAAATAAGAAATCTCCAAATACTTCTTAATATCCACCATTTCTTCCAAACCCTCCCGTTTAAAAATACAACAGCATAAAATTAAGAATAAATGAAAAGAAAGAGATATTCAGTATGACTGATAATACCAAACAAGAATGACAGTTACCAAACCAACAAACATGTTTCCACTATTTTACTATCCTTTTGGCATTTGATTCACTAGGTCATAAAAGGAATTCAAAGACTAACCTCTGGCGGATGTACTGTTACTTCTTGGCCATTTTCCTCGCCTAATGTGCATTCTGGCCTCCGGAATGTTAAGAGAGCAGCCAAAGCAGCAATATTGGCAGCATCAACAAGGTTTCTGTTTCCAAATTACATATAGAAAATGAAAACTTGGCAATAAAAAAATGAGACAAAATAACAAGTTTAAAAACCAAATGTGAAGGAGGGAAGGGAACATGACAACTAAACCCAAAAAATTACGCAGCTTACCCCCCATTATCCAAAATGTGAAGATCTATACGAATGGCCCACACTAGCTTCCCAGCAAGAACACAAAGGGACTCCATATCCACAGCTCTGCTTTCCCTGCAAAATAAATTAAAACGTTTTATCATCTGAAAGCGATACTTATTTTAAGATCTTTGTCACTCCTGGACAATCAACATGACTTCAAGAAGCAATCTATACCTAGCCAAACGTTAGCACCTTGGCATCCCTTGGTAGGGAACAGAAAAGGAAAATAAAGAACTAAATATTAGACATCTATTTCCATGCCTTCATTACATGTATTTGTATCATTTACATACCATTGTGTTCAGAATAGCCTGAAAACAGCGAAACATATACAAGTTAAATTCCAAATACTGACTAAACAGACTAATCCAAATTATGCCAATAATTACCTCAGACCGCGATCAATTATCCGGCCCAATTCGACAGCAGATTCTCCAGGACGACCTGCCTCAAAGGAAGGATCAGCCATTGGGGAAAACTCTGTAAAAATTGAAAGTGACCCTTCATTCGGTCGGTCCCGGTACGGTTCAACTAATTGACCTGTCACAATTCCCATCACATGAGTCTGGCCTAGCTGCACCTCTGATGTTCCATATTCTCTGCAAATTTTAGCATAGCGAAACAATGACTTTATCCTTTCAGTGTTCATAAAACAAAAGGAAAAGACTAGTGAACAAGGGGCAGTACGAGCTAAACTTGCCTTCCAAACTTGATGGTTATCTTCCGAAACTCAAGGGGATTTCGTCCGTCAATCCTGAGGTCAGAAGCCAAAGCAGTCTCTATGAACTTCTTCTCGTTCACCGTCTGCCGCCAAGTATTGGCTAATCTAGTTTCCATTGTATACCAACAGTTTCTCAAAAACCCAAAAGCAAGCGTGCCAAATTTTCAGCTTTCCCTGAGAAGTTGGAGTGGACAACACAATAAATCCAGCAAAGATTGAAATTTGGCGTAAAATTTCTTCCAAGATTTGAAGAGAGGACCCGGAGCAAAATAGTAAAACCAAGGACAAGTTAAGATTAGGTTTCAGCCGTTTAAAACCCTAGTTTTAGCGTTAGGGTTTTGCAATTTTAAATTATGGTTTTTCGTTGTGATATAATTTTTTTTAAATTTTTTTATTGTTTTTTTTCATGATTCCATAAGTTATGAAAATTATAAACAAGTATCACAACTTGATTTTGTTTATGTTGTAGACTTATTTATTTGTTTATTTATTAAAACTCATAATAAAATTTATATTTATTATAACACTATAAGGAAAAATTGTACCTATTACTTAATAAATATTCTATTGCATGAAATTTAAGTATTATCAAAATACAAATTATTTTATAAACAAAATTATGTGGTATTAAAATTTTAAAGATAATAAAATATTATTACAAATTGTAATAAATAATTTTAAAATAAATACTTTTAAAATTTTGAATATAGATATAACACAAATATCCTTTAAAATTTTAAGATGATTTAATATAGCAAAATAAATATGGTAATTAGTTTTTTTAGGTTTACTTTTTTTCAAAATTAAAGGGTAAATTGTATTAGAAGTCTAAAGAGGACAACAAACTACGACATTGAAAAACCATAGATCCCCGAGCACCATTGAACAAAATGCCTTAAAAAGTAACTATTTAACCATAAATATATTAGTTTGTAGAGAGCTAAAAAAAACCACGTGTATAACCAAGAATGCTTACCAAGCCAAATTCAAAAGGGAGCTAGGAATCTTATAAGCAGGGCCGTTCCTATAGTTTTATAGGCCTCGGGCGAAATGAAAAAAAAAGGCCCCAATAAATTGACAATATACTTAAATTTACATATTTGTATGAAACATAAATGACTCAATTTATAAA
>JAOSBP010000008.1:21565215-21577630 GCA_027563825.1 Erythroxylum mucronatum
TCAATTTTTGTGATTTTGCATTGTGGGATTTTCAATTGAATTCCTATTGGATGAGAATTTGGATATTATGAGATCATGTGAGGTTAGAAAAGAGATGATAAGAAATTAAGTTATGATATAGAGTAACCAAGTGTTTTTGAGGTGTAAACTTATGAATAAACTAGACATATGCAAAGGGTAAAGATTAAAAGTAGCATTTAGAATGATCATGTACAAATGAAGTGTCAATCTAAGTTCATTTGAACATACATGAATTTTGACATGGGAATGAGCATAAAATGTGTTCTAGAACATACCCAGGATTGTCATTAAGCATACATTGTACATAGTCTATTTATACAATTGTGCATAAATAGATGCTTATATGTGTGCAATTATTGATGAGTGTGAAATGGGTGTCTTGCATAAATAGGTTGTGCAGGTCGAGTGTTCACATTTAGGCGTTCCCATACTTTGAAAGCAAATGCTAATCTGGAGCGTGCTGTGAGTAGACCTAGATGTGCCTCACTTCGTTGTTTGCTTTATTCGAATTTTGTATACATTGATTTTCTGTATGGTGAATGTGTATATGAATGTGATTGATTGTGTTTAGATTTCGGACAGAAGGTCCGATGATTGTGATGATGATCTGAATTATTGAAGTGCTCATGGTATGTGAATAAGATGAACTAAGTGTTTTCGGAATGTGCATTGCATGCAAGATGATAAGTGAATGCTCAACTATATGTTGAATGCCGGATTGTGGTCCGATGATAAGTGATTGTGATCGAATAAGTGCATGCAATGTAAATGATGCATTCCATCTCATGAATGCATGAAATATAAAGGAGTTGTGATTTGAGTCGCCTATCTGAAGCGCTTCCACATAGAGCTATGCTCCGTGAACTTTGTTCTGACTGAGCCCTATGGGCCAGTACTCTGTTCCGACTGAGCCTTATAGGCCAGTATTTTGTTCTGACTGAGCCTTATGGGCCAGTACTCTGTATATGTGTGAGGCACTCAATCACAACAATAAGAACGAATGTGAGTCCCATCTGAATGGCATATGCATAAAACAGATGTTTAAGTGCTTTGAATGTAAAATTGGAATTCTGTTTGATGTGTGATTTATGTGTTATATGATTGGGTGAACCATCGATGATGGTCACTCACTAAGTTCGCAAAACTCACTCAAAATTTGCAAATATTTTCAAGACTCAGAAGAATACCCCGTTAGGCCAACGGGAGTATACCTACAGCATTTCGAATGAAGGATAGAGGTCGGGATCAGTTCGCATCTGCATTGCATATATTTAATATTGTACTAAATTTAATAATCCGCAATTTTTTTGTATAAATTGTATTTCAAAATGCCTTAAGGGTTTTGTATTTGTGAAAGGGCCCAAATGACCATATGAAAATTTTGTAAATTGCATTGTATGATTGAAAAGGCTTATGCCCTATTTGAGTATTGACTTCCGCATGTATGTTTGTGTGTTTTTTTTTTAAAATAATATACGATTATATATGTGAGTGTTTTAGCATAGCACGTCACCCTTGCGGGCCACGGACTCGAATATCCCCGTCGATGTCGGGTTTGGGTCACGCAGGAGTAGGGTGCTACATTCTCGTTACTTTCCTTGTTTCCAAAACACAAAACACAACAAGAAGAGAGAGAAATCAAGCCTAACACGTCAATTTATTAAGCTGAATCAAACCAAAACAAATTCAAATTAAACCGTTAGACTCAGCGTTAAAAGAAGAAGAAGAAAACTTTTCATTATCTAAGAGAAACACTGGCAACAAGCCTAGCACCAACTCTGTCCAATCTCTTAACCATAGCAACAACTTTCAAATTACTCCCCTGCCAAAACGCCTCCACCATCCTCGCCCTAATATCCTTCCCCTCTTTCCTCATTATCTATTACAGCCACTGTCGTGGGTCCTACCTCACTTATAGTATACCCAAAAGCTCCGGCCTCCATAATTGTCTTTTTGGCCGCTTCCATCCCAGAAATCATTAGCGCTCTTTTGGGCTCCACAATCTTATCGACCAATAACACCTTTCCTAACCCCAACAAATCTCCTTCTAGTATGGACGCCACCACTGCCTAGCTTGATTGCATGTGTGACATCCCTACTTCTGTTGGCAACATCACCCTTATTTTCTTGGTGGGTGCCTCAAGTTAGGGCTAACCAGCATAAAGATTAAATATTTTTCTGTTCCAAGAGTATTGTCACGAAATGACGTAGTTTCAATAATGTAACTCACTTCTCTTAATGACACTGAGGTGTCTAATTAATGAGGGTCCCTTGACACATGGCAGTGCCACGTAAGCAAAAATAACAGGGAGACTAACGTAGGGCTAGAATTGAAAAAATTGAAAGTTTGGGTATTTTATTACTACTTTTTAAAGTTCATGCTATAATTGAAAATTTGAGGAAAATTTAGATTTTTTTAGTAATTAACCCTAAAATAAAAAATAAATGAAAAAATAAAAATAGTTATCTTAGAATGCTACTATACAAAATCCAGTTATTATCAATGTAATGTCACAAGCATATAACCCTTCTTTTGATTTTTAGTTGTACATGTACCTAATGTGATCATAACTTACCCGCCTTTAGATGATTACATTTTCAAATGTTAAACTTTTATATGGATCATAATCTTGAATATATCCTTCTTAATGGCATTCTAATTATCTTAAAATTGGATTAAAGTGATGTAATAAACATTTTTAAGTTTATATGATACATAACTAAAAATGGATATTCATACCTTATTGTTACCTTCACAAGCAAATGCGATGTTTTTTTAAAATCATGGACAATAATAATAATTTCATTTTTATCTTTCAATAGATTAGGTGTAAAAAAATCTCTTTTTTTGTTACACACATCAATATGCTTTTTCAAATGCGAGATTTCACATCTAGAACTTATAACAAACAATTTATGGTAATACTTACACTTCATCTTATCAATTTGTTCCCCTGTTTTAGTCTTTATGAAGTGATTCCAAACTCCATTTCTTATCTTTGAAGAGTTGCCATTACTATCTGTCTAATTTTTTCACTTATTATAATCATGCATTAGATTGAAAATTTCTATTGTATTGGATTGTTAAAGGATTAACTTATTCAATCTAAAATAATTATACCCAATAAACACACTAATTAAAGATGGTTGTTGCTCTTATGTATCATTCTACTGTAAGGGTAGAATCACAACATTTTCCAAGTGTGCACGTCTTGAAAGCAGAAGAAGATAAGAGGACATGAACGTGAGATATGATATATGCAGATTGCCTTTTTAAGAATAAGTTATATGAATGGAGATTCGAATCATTCAATATGCAAATAAAATTTGCAGTAAACAAGAGAGATCAATAGGCACTAGACTAGACACTGTATCCCATTAAGCCAAACGAAACAAAGAAATTCACGTAACAGTGAACAGGACGTCATAATCGATTGCCCACCTGGTGACTTATCCTTTGATGATTGAAAATAATCAGTATATCTAGTTAACTAGACAAATATGACCATTGAGCTTTGTTTCCAATCCCATAAATAAATTTATCACTACTAAATCAAGCCAACATAAGGTTAGTCAAAGTTACCATAATCTCATTCTACACTTGAATGCAACAACCAAGTTTAGGAACAAAGGGATATTTTCATAGTAATTGATAAGGAAGATCACACTTTCTTGTTAAAAAATGGTTATCATTTTACTTTGATGTTGTTAACCAAACTAAAGTCTCAATAACACTATCACTTCTTAACTAAATATTCTTTCCTTTAAAGTTAATTTCAATATCCAGTGTTTATATATATATACATGACTAACCTATTAGCAGGATTCTTGTTATTGACAGATGCATGCTTATTGGTTTGCATTACCTATTGAATCAACCAGTTTACTGAACTTTTACTCGCTCTTTGCCTCGTTTTGCATTCTAAATCCTAAATCATAAAAGTTGGCTCAACTTACTTGGTATTTTATTTCCAAGAACATCTCAACATAATGAGACTCCTTTTCTATTATACTTGGAAGAAACGCAATCATAATATTAATCTTAAAGCTCACATGAATACAAACTAACATTTCCCATATGATAACAAAAAAGAAATCTCTCCTTTCTCTACAAAACCACTACCTATAATTCTGCAAAAAAGTCATCACGGCTGGTACTGGTATGTCCATTTTCCCTCTTGGTTCCTGTAAAGATCAGTGGATGAACCAAAGTAAGTGCAAAAGTTGTGTTATGAATCAAATGATTCCATAAAAGTGAATGAAAAGCAAAGGATTATGTCTTAAGCAACTGAAACCACATCTTAACTTGCACCAAATTTTGCTCTCGAACCAAAATAAGAAAGTCATTTTTGAAAATTATTGGGTCTCCTAAAAGGCTAAACTTCTAAGGGTAGAACAACTTGGAAATCAGAGTGGAACTCACTTCATCACGATGGTGGTGACATCCATCTAACACTGTTATTCTAACATCAGTAAAGCAAGCACTTATTTCTATCAATGATATCATTTATACACTTTGATAGGCACACAATTCTATGAATAACAGGGGAGTGAATCTACAGCCTTTAACCATCCAAAATATTTACAGCATCGAAAGATGAATGATATCTAAGAAAATCTACATCCACCCTAAGGGGATTTAATGTAGAAAGCTGTGTTGGCACACAATTTATTCAACCTCACACCTTATAGGACAGAGTTGGGGTTTCTTGTCAAATCAGAAGAAAACAGAGTAAGTTGCATGACACATTACGTATATCTAATGAACTTCTTTTTCATCAAAAACTAATAAAATAACCCTAATGATGAAGTTGTAAAGGAGTAAATCTCATGGATTGAAAAGTTTCATGTGTAAACCTTTGATGAAAGAAGATTGTTATCCACTTTAATGTAAATTGCTTGAAAACCCATGTACCTTTTCCCGTCCTCTTAGGATTAGCATCCACATCCATGTCATCACTATCATCACTATCTGCAGCACCAGTTTGATCCCTTTGAGTGTTTTCAGAACTTTGCAGTAAATCATCTAAATCCCAAAGCTGAAGGACAGAAACACAGGAATTAACTTTGGGCACCACAATATATTTAAATTGCATAACATGCCAACCACAGTTTCTTCAGCGTGCAAGTCATTGTAAAGTGTGTTTCAGTTTCTTCTCATATACATATTTATATCGTACTATTCAGGCAGCAACCAAAGGAGATCCATGTACCTTCAACATTTGGTCATGTGATATACTGCCAAGGAATTTTCTGTCATGAGAAAAAGCTAGAGCAAAACAAATTATAAAAGAGCATGTCAGCAATTAAGAAACTTAAATGTAGCTAAAGAGACAAAAGAATGTTAAAGGAGTTGGTCATGAAACCAAGTAAATAGGTTTTTGGCTGTCAGTTAGTCATGAATATTCCTCGGTCCATTAATCAGATGGGCAATAATTTAACCTAGATAGTGCTAAAACTATCCATATTTTTTTACTAATGCAAGTTCCTAACCGAACTGTCAAATCTAATTTGTTATCAAGGCACAATCCAGGAATTAACACAATTGAAGCGTGAAAAACAATTGATCCAACCTACTTTGCTTTCTTGAAAGATTTTGCACTGTCTGTCCACTACTCCTGGACCCAATAAAATGCACATAACCAACTGATGCAATATATCAATCGTGCAAAGAACAATCACAAATACCAGATAATTACAAGACAAAAGAGTTGATGCAATGTTCTTCAATGAGAAAGGTTAAAATAGTCGTAAAAAGATAAATTCATATACCAAGGTGCTCAATTGGATACTCTGAATGCTCAGCAAGTGGTTGGATGATTCTGTTTGGTAGTATGCCAACAAGACTGACATATTCAGGAAACATTAAAATGAAATATCAGCTAACTAAAATAATAAAGGAAGCTTTATCAAAAGCCAAGGGTAAAAGATTCCTTCCCTTCAAGCATAAAATAAAACCTTACACAATCTCACCTGATAAGTCCATTCTCAGATCCAGTGATAACCCTATCCTCATCAAGCTAGAAAATGAAGTACAAGAAGTTAAAGAAGAAAAAAACTCTCTGATACTTAACAAACAAACCATTGCTACAACAAATTCTTAATAACTCACCTTCAATAAAGCATCAATAGAGTTTGGGGAGAGACCAACAAAGCGATCACTGAAAATGAAACAAAAATTTAGCACAAATAAACATAGGGACACAAAGCTCCCATCTGGTTTTGTCCTTGCAAGGTTACGAGTCATGCATGCGTAATCAGAAAGTTTCAACCAATACTCCAAATCACTGAAACAAACAACCACCCATATATTCTACTTCTCCAACAATACCTGCAATCCTTGAAGAAACCCCATGAATACAATATCAGTGTTCCATTTTGTGATCCACAAACAACTTTCCGTCCATTCTGACCATAATAATTCATAAATTAGAATAAAGTAAAAAGCAACATCAAGCTTACAAAAAGTATGTTCGGAGTTTTCCTCTCTTTATAAAATGATTTCATGAGATACTAAAGTTTAACCTTTCAACCTGGAAAAACTAAACTCATTGATGACTGGAAAACAGGAAATGGAAAAAACAATGCCATACAACAACACTATTTAAGAATATGTTTTGGTATAACTGCTAAATCCAGAAATGCATCAACAGCCTTGTAAATGATACCTTCATAATAACAATGGACAGTAATTCTTCCTCAGAGAATTCAGCCCGAGTTTGGACCTACGACACAAACAGAAAATTAATAAAGCTGCAATTTTTAGAGAATCCAAAACTTCAGCATGCAACCTTACTTTATTACTCCGAAGATTGCAAACTGAGAGAGTACCATCCCCACTAAACAATGTGAAAATGAGAGAATATCTTAGAGTTTCATCCAGAAGTATAACAGGGAAGAAAAAGCAAAAACTTTAATCGCAGGATGCATAAAAAGTTTTATGCAAGTGAAGGAGATTATATGAAAGTGGGATTAGGAAAACAAGAAATCAAATCCACATCAGTTACACCAAAAGTATACTCAGACTTGTACATTGCATATAAAAAGAAAATGAAAATTTTGGCCATGGGCAGCAAATTCTAAAGTAATGCCTCAATACTCTCAACTTCTTTGGATAGAAGAACCAAAAAGACAAAAACAATGAAAAAAAATTGCATAGTATTTGAATAAAACCTTGTAGCCAGTAGTTTGGAGGAGTCGGAAGCAAAAGTCATATCTGAAACATAATCTTCATGGGCACTAAAGGAATTACAACAAGATTGTTGCCTGGTATCCCATACCTGTAAATTATAAATGCATATCATAACTGCAAATGTAAGGGATAGGGGGACCTTGTGGGATGTAAGACTGTATGGTGAAAAATCTACAGAAAAGAAAATGAAAATGGAAAAAGAAGACCTTTATGCAGCCTTGATCATCCCCGGAGGCTATAGTTGTGCCAGTGAGATTGATCAAGCTAAATATAGCATCCCTGTAAAATAAAATGATGAAATTAAAATAAAAATGCATTACAATTTGATTAGACCACAGAGGTAAAGCATGACATGCATTAATATAAAAAGTTTACTCGTGAGCATTTTCAAGACGGGCAATAGGTGATCCTGTTTCAACATCAGTTGCTAGTATTGAGTGATCACTGGAACCCGTCACCATTGCTGGAAAGATGATAAAAATGCTCATCAAGTGTATAAATTAGAGACAAGAAAGGGTATGAAACTACAAAGAAACAGTTGAAAACACATTAGAATATAGTAAAACAACAGACGAAGAAAGGATAAAGATACTATTTTAGGATGAGTTTGGTAAAAACAATAAAATTGATAAATTATAGCTGGGAGTTGTAACTGATTACTAATAGCTGACAACCGAGAATTGTTAATACAACTATTTGATAAGATGTAGTTCTGACCACTAAACTGTAAAATGACAAATAAAGGCATCGTTAGGAGTACAACATATTTTATTATTTATTATGCCAAAGTATATTGTGTTATTATTACTACTCATTATGCTTATCATAAGTACTGTAAGCATACATATTATGTATAAAAACTTAGTAATACTTTATACAATACATTCATAAACATAAAATTGAAGTTGAAATATTATACATAAAAAAATGATTAACTTGATTACTAATATCAACCTAAAGATATGTCAAAGAATCAGCATGCTATGCTCTCCTTCAGTGCTTGAGAGCTCCAAAAAATTGTAAATAAGGGAGAGGGAAATGAGATTAAGTTAATATTAATCAGAGTTAAGAAAGTGAAATCTTAAGGAACGCTCAACTTTTTTTTATTTCAGTGAGGAAAAAATCAAAGTGGACAGAACATCTTATCCATCCCAACCATGAAGCATTTTTCCATTCAAACAGAGTGTTTAGTTGATGTAGCGAATAGGATTATATCCCTCAGCTGCTCTCCATTCACTCTACCAAATAATTTATCAGTTAGAAAAGTAAAGCAATAGGAAACAGATAGAGGAGGGAGAAGTTTGATTGCTACTAGTAAATAAACCTACTACTACTCCTACTACCACCGATGATAATAATAATAATAACAATACATAAGAAAGAGGATAATGCAGAAAGAATTACCTCGACCGCCATCAATGAATCTAACAGCTCTACAAGAGTCCGTATGAGCACTTATGTCAAGCAACCTAATCATTTGGTGAAAAGAAAAGAATAGTTTCAAGTTTGGTGATTAAGTGAATATTTGGGATAAACACATTGTCAACCTTCCTACTTGACCTTGATTCTTATTTCAATACTTCAACCTAATTTTTGTTAATTGAGTCTTACATATAAGAACATTCTAATCTGGCCCTCATTACAATACTATTGGAATGTTGTTTAGCATAGATAACATTGTGCATAAAATTGATAATTAACAAAACATTTATCAATAATGCATAAGTTAGTTAAACTGTTGCATACGTCTTAATACGGGCTGCAGTTTACTGTCAAGATTTCGCTAATGTGAACTTTAACTCTTACAAAATAATGAGATAATTTGAACTGCCCGATAAACACCTTGTCTTTAGCCAAAATTTCAGATGGCAAACGGGTGTCAACGAGAAAAATTAAAAGCAGGACTAAAATAAGAAATGGGATAATAACTTTACCTCTGGGGTGACGAAGACGAATCAGAAGAGTAACGGTATCTGCAAATAAATAAAAATATGAATGAAGTGATGAGACAGGAAAAGAAGAAAACAAAAACAACAAGAATGGAAGGGAAAGAAACAGAAACGTAACAATTGAAGGTGACCAGTGATAAGAGCAGCAGACACAAGGTGCTGTGATGGATGGAAATCCATTCCAAATGGCACTTTCCCCAAATCTATTTCCATTGATGAGAGGTACGAGATTACACAGTTCACAGAAACCCAAAGAAGACTGGTTCCTGTTGATACAAATGAACCGAAGAACAAGAAATAAGAAAATCACTCACGCGTTGAATGAAATCTCACATTCTACCATCCTCATTCCTTATTTTTTCTTCCAATAGGCATAGTTTCAAACAGTTCAACTACAACACTCTTAACTCAAATACAACAATTTAAATTGATAACATAGCACCCCTTCCAGAATTTACCCGCAGATTCACGACAGTTTCTCAAAACTCTAAACTTTCAACGAAAAATCAGGTGGGACAAAAACCCAGAAGAAGAAAACATAAAATTCCAGCTTCTCTCCCGCACTAAACCAAACAGCTGGAAGCTCAATAAAGTCGCCGGAATCAAACAAAGACTAGAACTTTACGCTAGTAGCCAAGTGGGTCTGAGAACAGAACTGGAATTTGAGGAGAAGAACAGAAAAACTTTAAACCCGCTACTTTGTTGAAACAGCCGAGAGTGGACTTCCTTAGCTTTAAGACGAAAACAATTGCAAGGGCCGTGAGATGATTTCAGCGGCTTACAAGTTAAAACCCTGGCGTTGGCGTTTTTAAGGGTTTTGCGATTTTATTGCTCATTTTCATTCTCTTCGCTTTTTATTAAGTACATATGGTCGACCACGCAATTCATCCCGTCCGTCCATTTAACCTAGTGGTTGGTATCGTGCCTCGGAATTTGCCTATTGAGCAATTCATCCCGTCCGTTCATTTAATCTAACGGTTGGTATCGTGCCTCGGAATTTGCCTCTTGATTAAATTCCACTCTCCCTCTTCCATTCATTCATCTATCTCTTTCTTTAGCTCTCCGGTCTGGCCTTCCTCTGACCTCCTCTACTTCTCTTTCAATTTTTTCTCAGGTTTTCCCTTCCGTGATGGACTCGGCCCTGTTCCTTCGACTTTCATCCAGGTTGTGGTTTTGTTTTTTCCTTCGACTTTCTCTTTCTTTAGCTCTCCGGCCTGGCCTTCCTATGACCTCCTCTGTTTCTCTTTCAGTTTTTTTTTGCAGGTTTTCACTTCCATGATGGACTCGGGTCTGTTCCTTCGACTTTCATCCAGGTTTTGTTGTGTGTACACTGACTTCCTCTGCTTCTCTGTCAGTTTTTTCGTGAGGTTTTCCCTTCGACGATAGCCTCCAGGTTATGGTTTTTTCCTTCCACCGCTAATTTTTCGTTTTTCCTTCGGTTTTATTTCAGTCATGGGTTTTGTTGTGTGTGCAGATGATTTGGAGTTCCCTTGCTTTAGTTTTTTTGTCAGGTTTTCCCTTCGACGGTGGACTCCAGGCCGTGGTTTTTTCCTTACACTTTCATCCACCTGCGCTAAGTTTTCGTTTTTCCTTCGGTTTTATTTCAGTCGTGGGTTTTGTTGTGTGTGCAGATGATTTGGAGTTCCCTTGCTTCAATTTTTTGTCAGGTTTTCCCTTCGACGATGGACTCCAGGTTGTGGTTTTTTCCTTCGACTTTCATCCAGCTGCGTTAAGTTTTCGTTTTTCCTTCGGTTTTATTTCAACCACGGGTTTTGTGTGTGTACAGAAGATTTGGAGTTCCCTTGCTTCAGTTTTTTTGTCAGGTTTTCCCTTCGACGATGGACTCCAGGTTGTGGTTTTTTCCTTCGACTTTCATCCAGCTGCGCTAAGTTTTCGTTTTTCCTTCGGTTTTATTTCAGTCATGGGTTTTGTTGTGTGTACAGATGATTTGGAGTTCCCTTGCTTCAGTTTTATTTCAGTCATGATTTTTTATGTCCTTTTTCTCTTTGCGTTGTGGTAAGTCTCTTCCAGTTTTTTTGTCAGGCTTTCCCTTCAACCATGGACTCCAGGTTGTGGTTTTTTCCTTTGACTTTCATCCAGCTACGCTAAGTTTTCGTTTTTCTTACGGTTTTATTTCAGTCATGGGTTTTGTTGTGTGTACAAATGATTTGGAGTTCCCTTGCTTCAGTTTTATTTCAGTCGTGATTTTTTATTTACTTTTTCTCTTTACGTTGTGGTAAGTCTCTTCTAGTTTTTCTGTCAGGTTTTCCTTTCGACCATGGACTCCAGGTTGTGGTTTTTTCCTTCGACTTTCATCCAGCTGCGCTAAGTTTTCATTTTTCCTTCGGTTTTATTTCAGTCATGGGTTTTGTTGTGTGTACGGATGGCCTACAGTTTTATTCAACATTTCGAGTTCCCTTGCTTCAGTTTTATTTCAGTCATGATTTTTTATTTCCTTTTTCTCTTTGTGTTGCTTTTATTGTGTGTACAGATAGACCACAATTTTATTCAACCAACTACATCTGTGGTAAGTTTTGCTTCGACTTTCATCCAGGTTTTCTTAAGTTAAATGGTTTTTTCCTTCGACTTTCATCCAGGTTTTGTCTCCGCTGCCTCGCCTTCCTCTGACCTCCTCTGCTTCTCTTTCAGTTTTTTGTCAACAATGCTCACGGAATTTTTCAATCCGAATTTCGCAAGTCAAAAGACCTCAGAAATGAAATGTCTGTATAAAGATTTCCTATAACATTTTGTTTGGAATCGAAAAACAAAAACATGGCCGGAAAGAAACCGAAGAAATTCATAGGACGATTTTACTGACCATCAGTTCCATGTTGATTATCACCAACAACAAACTAAGGAAGTACTTCAGTCATGGGTTTTGTTGTGTGTACAAATGGCCTACGATTTTATTCAACATTTGGAGTTCCCTTGGATGATGGACTCGGCCCTGTTGCTTCCGCTTTCATTTGGACCACACTTCGAAAGGAACGGCCATCCCTTTGGTGTCACTTCTTTTCAATCCTTCTTAGAGAGAGGTGCTATTTTCAATCGCTCGATATTTCTTCTCGCCGTCTCAATTGCTTCGCCTTAAATATGGGATGATTTATTTCGCCAACTTTTCTTTTTGGTTGTGCACAACTTTCAGTCTTTCCGAATTTTTTTTGCAGATTTGTCATACTTAAATGCACCGTGGCGACTTTGAATTAAAAAGCAACTTGTATTGTTGAATTCCTCATTACTGTTTATTTTATTA
>JAOSBP010000008.1:21580219-21595411 GCA_027563825.1 Erythroxylum mucronatum
TGAAACTAACTCCATTTAGCTCTCCTCTTTACAATCCAATTATCTCTAAACTTCTTTTGATTTCTTTTTCCTATTTTTCATAATACTCTATAAATTTTGAAAATAAATCCTAATTTCACCAAAATTCACAAATATAAAAATTCTACTAACCAATAGAATTTCCAATATAAATAAATTCAAAAAATTCACAACATTCCCAAGAAATCACAACTCACTCCAATTATACCTGGAATTATTTATGAATGTATGTACAATTATTTTCACGTGCAACAATTTCACTATTCATGTGTATGTGTACGACATATTATGCATGAGCATGAATATGCATTTCTTATCTCTTATTGATTACTCACATTTATTATTCTAACCTCCCCACAAGTAATGGGATGCTACATTTAGCCCCTTCACTTGTTTTACCTAAATTTACTAAAATGTTTGAAATTCGATGTGATGCTTCAGTTATAGGCATTAGAGGTGTTCTTACGCAGGAAAAATGACCATTGACTTACTTTAGTGAGAAATTAAGTGAGAAGCCCGTAATTATCCCACATATGACAAAAAGATGTATATATTATTGTAGGATTTTAAAACATGGCAATGCTACCTTGTGCGTAAGGATTTGTCATTCATACAGACCATAAATCCTTAAAGCACTTGAAGGGGTAAGGTAGGTTGAGTCAAATATATGCCAAATAGGTTGAGTTTATTGAAACTTTTCTACGTGTGATCAAATATAAATAAGGAAAATACAACATATTTTTTGATGCTTTATCTCACAAGTAGTCTCTTCTTCCTACTCTTGAAGCAAAGTTAATGGTTTTTGCAAAATATTATGGAATTATATCCTTTTAATCATGAATTTACAAGTATTTATGTTGCATGTGAAAATTTTTCTTTTAGGAAAATTTTTAGGCCTAAAGGATTTTTATTTCGTGAAATTAGACTTTGAGTGCCTATCAGTTCCCTTAGAAAATTTGTTATAAAAGAAACACATGAGGGTGGATTAATGGGGCTTTTTGGTATTAGAAAGACTTTAGACAACTTAGTAGAACATTTCTTTTAGACATATAAGAAGAGAGATGTAGTGTGTCATTTGTAAACATGCCAAGTCTAAGTCTTTACCTCATGGGCTACACACTCCTTTACTTGTAACTACTGCACCTTAGGTAGAATCATTTATATGGACTTTGTTTTAGCACTGCCTAGGATTAGGAGGGGTGGGGACTAGATTTTTATTATGGTTGACAGGTTTGAGAAGATGGTTCACTTTATACCGTGAAAATAAATAGGCTAATTTATTCTTCTAATAGATAATATGTTTACATGGGATGTTGAGGAGTATAGTGTTAGATCAAGATGCCAAAATTTTAATTCATTTCTGGCAGACGTTTTTGGGTAAATTAGGCACTAAAGTTTTGTTCTCTACAATATGTAACCACAACTGATGGCCAAATAGAGGTAACTAACCTCATACTTACGACACTATTGCATGTTATTATTAAAAAAAGAACTTCAAAATTTAGGAGGATTGTTTGCCTTATGTAGAATTTGCTGATAATAGATTTGTTCATACTACAACAAAGTACATCCCTTTTGAAATTGTTTATAGCTTTAACCCACTAACTCTATTTGACTTAATGCCCTTTCCAATTGAGTTTTTGAGTGTAGATGGTGGAAAGAAAGCATAACAGGCAGTGGCGAAGCCAGAAATTTGTTTCAGGGAGGGCAATGTATCCAATCCAGGGGGCAATGTATCCAATTCACTATGGGCATTTGCATATCTTCTATTCTTCTTTAATAAAAAAAAAATTTTGAGGGTGGGCAAATAGTAGCTTCGCTACTGATAACAGGTTAAAATTATGCATCAAAGAGTGTGCTAGCAAATTGAGAAACAAAATGAACAATATGAACAGTAAGCCAACAAAGGGCGCAAGGAAGTTGCCTTCAAACCCATTTTAGGTGCATATGTGTTAGGAATGATTTCTAGCACAATGATATAACAAGTTGCAACTAAGGTAGATGGATCTTTTTGAGTGATGGCTTGACTTAATGATAATACCTATAAATTTGATTCGCCATGTAAGTATAATGTAAGTGTTACTTTTAATTTTTATGATCTTTTCCACATGATGCTAGAGACAAATTGAGGATGAATCCTTTCGAGGAGAGGGAGAATGATAACGAACAACCACCAACTTTATGCTCTGATCCTGTGTATGCCTATGAAGGTCCAATGACTCGAAATAAAGCAAAGAAGTTGAAGGAAGCACTCGCGGGCTTATTATGTTCCATTAGAACAGATGGTGAATTACAATAGGACTTAGTTAGCATTTATTATGATTTGGACCTTACGGTCACTAGTGTATGGCACTGGTTTCTTTAATGTTTTCAGTATGTAATGGACTAATCTCTATAAAATAAAGCCCAATGTTGTTTATTTTATTTTATTGCTTAATAGCTTCTTTTTAGGCTAATCATTATGAGTCAGTTTTTAGGTTTAGTAGTGAGCACCAACAACTAGTGACGTGGGATCCCTACCATACCGACACGTACCAAATGATAATGATAATGAAGTTCCTCTCAACGAGGAGGATTTTGTACTAAATAATCATTGGGGTTAGTGCAGTTCTAGCAGGTATCTTCCGATTGACGATTGAATTTCATGTTTTTATTTTTTCTCTTCTTTTAATTTTACTTGTATTTGATGTTTATGTTAAATTGTATATGTGTAATGTAACTATAATATTTTTGTTTTAGGTTTAACTTCTACTTGATTGTTTCTTCGTCATCAACTCTTTTTGTAATATTTATTGTTCTTTTTATCGGATGTTTTGAATCTTTTGATGTAATATTATTTATTAAAATGATGAAATTGTATTATTGTAATATTTTAAATACTTTGTATTATTCTTAATTTTATAATTGTATGATGATGATTGTCTTTGTTTATATTAATTGTGGTTATTATTTATATGTAAAATATTTAAAATTATTGTTATTTCATATTAATTGTCATTATTATTTATTATTAAGATTTTGAAAGCATGGTTGATGTAAACAGTAAACTAGTAAAATGTATAGTACAACTGTATAATATACCAATATAGACTATTTTGCAATTTTCAAAAATTTTAGAGACTATTTTATAAATTAAAAAAAATTGAAACGGTATCCGGTACTAACTAGTATCCGTACAGTTCTATTTTAGAACTCAATCCAATACCAAGCTCGATACGGTATTCGTAACTTTACTACAAATTATATTTGCTACAAATTATATCACCATTGCTTTTCTTTACAATTATAGTTTGCAATGGAAGTGGAAGATTGTGCAAATGACAACTGGCATATGCGTGGATGCCAAAGTACTTGTCCATGTGACCCACTGCGATTGGGTTTGGGTACTATTTGTAATTTTGTGCAGTAGAACATGTGGACAACGTAGCTGTGGACTTGTGCATGGAGACAGAAGTCACAGAACACAACCAACATGTCATGTTGTCTCGTCTTAAACCTTCAAAAATTTACTCCTCTGTAAAATATCAACCTTGATGGCTATACTTCCCAGAAGCCTTAATTACTATGTTAATTGAAGGCATTCGCATAAAAGCCTTCGATTTACATTATAATATTGGCGGTCAATAATGTCTCAACCTGCTAAACTCGGCTTACATGTTTGGAGGCAAGAGAACTGTTAATTAAGGTAGGCCGAGATAAAAGATCACAACTTTGATACGAAAATTAGGTGGAGCCCGTTCACAAGGCAGCATATTCACGCCACTGGCTATGACACAAACGATCAGCGAAGAGACTTTGTGATTGGGCCGGGCGGACTTTTGGTGTAGAGAAACAATAGCAGAACAAGGCAAAGAGCGATTCAAGATGGTTTTCTCTCATGACAATCTCAAAGGAGTGGTTTTGGCTTTGTTGTCAAGTGGTTTTATAGGGGCAAGCTTTATTATCAAGAAGAAAGGCCTTAGAAGAGCTGCTGCTGCTACTGGTGTTAGTGCTGGTGATTATTTTCTTTTTCAGCTTTTCATTAATATTTTGGTTGCTTCTGGGTTTAGTTTGGTTTCTCTGAAATGATTTTGTTTCTGATCCTGGAATTGAGTAGGCGTTGGTGGGTTCTCATATCTCTTGGAGCCTCTATGGTGGTTGGGCATGAGCACAAGTAAGTTTCCCCAATTCCTATCTTTTTTTTTGGCAAATTTCGTAAAATGGTTTGTGATTCTTCTTCAATTATTCGAATTGTGGTTATGTGGTCTATAATAAGCTTTGTTATTCTAATTGTTACTTAACCTTCGTCTGATATGGAACTTAAACTTAGAGAGCTCGTATCTTCATCGTAATGCGATGTGTTGGAACTTAATTTCCCATTTACTTATACGCGCAGTACTGATTGCTTGTAGAATATATGTTGTTATGTGGTCTATAATATAGTGGTTGTTGGAGAGGTTGCAAACTTCATAGCATATGCCTTTGCCCCGGCAGTACTTGTCACCCCACTTGGTGCCTTGAGTATTATTGTCAGGTATTCTCTTCATATTTCTTTTGTAGCACATTTCCAACCTCATCGGAATTATTGAACATCCTTTCTCCCTTGTATGGTCTGTAGTGCTGCGTTGGCTCAATGTCTCTTGAATGAGAAATTACACAAACTAGGGATTTTAGGCTGCGTCATGTGCATTACTGGCTCCATAATAATTGTCATCCATGCGCCACAGGAGCGTCCTATCAATTCTGTACAGGAAATATGGAGCATGGCAACTCGACCAGGTTGAGTTTTATCCACCTCCCATCTATACATTCTCTGTTTCTCTGTTATTTTGTAAGTTTGCTTTGTCAACAAACCATTTTTCTATCTGTTACAGCTTTTCTGCTTTACGTGGCCTCGGTGATTGTGTTAGTTTTCATCCTTGTCTTCCATTTCTCCCCAAGATGTGGAAGTTCAAATGTGTTGATTTTCACCGGCATCTGTTCATTGATGGGTTCCCTTTCGGTAAGTTATTCAAGTACAGAAGTCATCCTCATCTTTTAGGATGAAAATACATCTTGCTTTAGTTTTACCAGCTCAGATTATGTGCAACCTGACCTTGAGTTTGATATCTCAGCAAATAAGATGAACAAAAGAATGTAAGAAAAGGGGCACTGCACTCTGTGTTGGAATCAAGTTTCCCAATTTTTTTTTCTTTTGTCCATCCTATTTAATAAAAGAAGTAGAGGAGTTTTAAACATAAAGTTATTGCTTGAAACGTGTTGATTTACTGAAGTTTTGGGTTGATCGAATGGGTTCTTTCTATTGATTCAGTAGAGATGTCAGACTCCTGGTTTTTGGTTAGAGTAAAGTGGATAGAATTATCAGAGATGCATTGTTGCCAAACATCTTATGGGTATTCAAGTACTGCAGCTTCCAGTTTTAATTTTGACTGGATTATCTCTGCTTCTAAACAACCTCTGTATCATTTAGGGATAAGGCTGCGTACTATTGAACTGTCCCAAATCTTGTATATCAGCAAGACTTTCACTGGATTGTTGTTATATTTCTGCTTTTGTAGTGGAAAGGAAATTAGTTTTTCCTTTTTCACTGAATCCTACTGTTTTGGTTACATGTTGAATAACTCTGATATTTGCAGGTGATGAGTGTAAAAGCTCTTGGAACTGCACTGAAATTGACATTTGAGGGGAACAATCAATTACTTTACCCAGAGACATGGTTTTTCATGATTGTTGTTATTTCATGTGTCATCATGCAAATGAATTATCTCAACAAGGTTAGTTGGTGCCTAGTGCCTACTGCTTGTTTGTTTTGATGATCACTGAATGTGACTAGTGAGGTTTCTAGATTCCAAAAGGACAGAAAAGTCGGTGAATTAAGATAAGGGCACTGCAAACAGAACTGTCATATGCAAGTCAATATTTACTTTTCTTTTCCATTCTTTGCAAGGATTCTATGTTTGACAATATCATAACTACACCGTCTGTGTTCACTATCAAAATGTTAAGAAGAATACTCGTATCTTTTAGTTTTTAGTAAGGAATGCTGTTGACAAATCTTAATGGAAGAGAGTTGCTTGAGGACACAAACTTGAAGCTCAATAATTGTGAATATTTTTGTTTTAACTTAACTAGATCTAATGCCAGTTGAAAGCTATACTAGTGAAAGCTCTCTTTTTTTTTTTTAATCTTTGCAGTGCATATATAAGATTTTAAGGTTGGTTAATGTGTAGCTTGAGGATGATTAATTCCCCTTATAATTTCATTGTTTGACATCTTCTATTTCGGATAAAACATGTAAATCCAATGTTTCAGGCACTTGATACGTTCAACACTGCAGTTGTATCCCCCATATACTATGTTATGTTCACGTCACTTACAATCCTTGCCAGTGTTGTCATGTTTAAGGTAACGTTACAGCTCTTATAGTGAGATGCACACTTATGTGTTCATTTTGTCCTGGTGGACAAGAAATTTGCTGGATGCGGAATAGCTCTTTAAGTTCACCAATATGCAATCGCACGATGGGTTTACAAGCTAAGCAAACACATTTTTAATGCCTCTTACATGTCAAGTGATTCAGAAATTGGCTTGTACTGCTGAGCTCATTTTCTTGAAGTTTGTTTGTATACATCTTAAGTGGATCTAACTGTTGGTTGAAAATGTCATGGTTAAAAATGTCATTGCAGGATTGGGATGATCAAAATATTGGAAACATTATATCTGAAATATGTGGATTTATTGTTGTTCTCTCTGGGACTATTCTACTGCACTCAACCAAAGACTTTGAAAGAAGTTCATCTTTTAGAGGTGCGTGTGTGCTCTTCATGTTGTCTTCACGTGTTTTACATACAGTGGAATAAATAATGGAAAGATCAATTTGTTTTGGAACCTTTTTAAGTAACTGCAACTCACCTTTGCACCTTATATTCAGGTGGCTACGCACCCTTATCTCCAACGCTATCGACAAGACTCTAGTGGAAATGGGGAATATATGAAGCACGCCGAGAAAGCTGGAAAACCTTCTGAGGAAGTTTGCTACCAGAAACAAGAAATGCACTAGATGAGAAAAACCTTTGTTCAATCATTTTCCCCTCCAGGGAAAATCCAAGGTCTGAATCATGGGACTTCCACCTGATCTTTTTGTTGGCAAACAGAAAAATCTGTATGGCATAGATGTTACTTGATGCTTACTTGTGGTGCCTACCTGTATTGTGTACAAGATTTTGGTGGTGTAAAGGGTGTTTTTAGGCGTTTCCAAAAGGCAGATTAGAGGGAATGATGATGTTGGATAATTAAGAGGAGACCCTGACTGCTCTGGAATTCATGTGCTGCAGCTTCAGCTTCTGCAGTCTGAGAGACTGCCAATTTCATTTGTATATGTGTGTATAGTTTCTTCTTTGCCCTTCTTTAATTCTTCATCTTCTTAATTATTATATATATAAGTCATTTACTAACAGTCTAATATAATTATGTAAATTAACTTTAATTGTTGCATCATTACTTCCAAAAAGAAAGAGCTAGACTATCTAAAGCTTAAATGAAATTGGTATACAGACTTTTTTTTTATTCCATGGTTCTTGAATATGAGCATGTTCTTATAGTTTTTCCTTTTATTAGAAAATGAACGTATTCAATATACAAGACTCTCTATTTTGTAGGAGTTTGAGGAGGGTTGTAATGTATGCGACATGTCTTTTTGTGGGAGTTTGAGAAAGGTTGTAACGTATGGGATGTGATCCTCTGTATCCTTATTCTGTACCTACTCTGTGCTCATTGCATCTGAACTATCTATTTTTATGGGTCTCACATAAATAGATGGTTCAGATGTAATGGGCACTGAGTAGGTACATAATAAAGGGTATAGAGGATTTGAGGACGTAACGTCTTCGGCATACCTTTTCTATATTCATAAAAAGGTTGTTTTTGTAACTTAAATTTTAGAATATAAACAAAGGAGTAACTTATTCAAGCTCATCCTCAATATTTATCAAAACCAATAATTTTTGTTAAAATAGATAAAATAATAGTTAAATATATTATATAAATCTTATTACGCGGAGGAGAAACAAAAATTCAAGCCATATTTTATTAATAAAAATAAAATACAAATTAACAAGCATTTGTAAATAAGATTAAATTCTATTAATAATGTCTTTGCTGCTTGCTTTATTTTTTTTAACTTTATTTAATTAATAACATGTTTTTCCTTACATAGAGCGAAGATGAAAATTTAAACTAAAATTTAATAATTGCCATTTTTTCCTTCACAGAACAAACCTCACCTTGTTCACGAGAAGGAATCAAGGTTAACAGAAATGGAAGCAAAGATTGGAGCTTTCTTTGGGTCAATCACCAACTTCTTCACCGGAGCTGACCAGATCCCCTGGTGCGACCGTGACATCGTTGCTGTGAGTTCTTTTTTGCTTTTTGGTTTTGGGTTTTCTTTATCTTGATGTCAATCTCGTGTTTTTATGTCTCTTCGCCGCATTATGTGGTCAAGTTTCTCTCTTTAGGGACAAAACTGTACTTGGATTCTGCAGATCGAAACCCATTCTATAGGTTGCGGGAAGAGGATTGTTTGGGTTGAGAACTTGGGTAATCATTTTATAAGAAATGTGAAAGTGGATGTTGGGTGGTAATTAAACTACAGCCGCTGTGTGATTGACGAGAAGATTCTTTTGGGGGTTTTGATGTTTGTTGTAATAATTAATTATGTCAAAGTTTCCTTTAGATTGTTTTTAGGTTTTGTTAACCGTTCCTGGGTTTTGAATTAGGCGATCATGGTTAGAGTATGTTGAGAGAAATACATCTGTCGCGGGATGTTAAGAAACGGATAGGGGTTGTCTTGATTATATCTTCTTCACGATATTTAATGCTTTGTTTACATTTTGTATGTTCTTGTTGGTGATCTAGTTATGGTTTCAGCATCCTGCTTTTGAGCTTGTGCAAAGAGAATTATTGTGGGATTCAAAGACCACAATGTGCTTCTATTTGTTGTGAATTCTTTATCCTTACTAATTCCCAATCTTATGTGATCAATGATGAACTGATGGGCTGGTGTTTTTTCATCGATGACATTTCTCCTGCTTCAAATTATATGAAACGCTATCCTTTATATATGAATAAGAGCAAGAGTGGATATGAGAAATATGAAGAAAAATGTTCTTTTTACTTAAATTTATTATGAAACTTTTACCATTAAAAAGTGTTGATTAGAAGAATTAAGACGCAGGGTGGCGATGCATTATTAATCATATATTCTGAAGTTCCATTTTGGTCTTATCTTTCCATGGATGTTTTGTGTTATGTAATCATTTCAAGATTTATTTTAGGATTGTGTTATCAGATTGCTATTGGATTTTTCTTTCTTCCTCATTTTTTATCACAGAATTAGGTTCTGTGATCCTTACGGAAAACCTAAAGATTGTCTTTTATTCCTTTTGTTTCCATTTCTTTCTTCACTTCCTTTCTTCTTTTTTCCTTTAGTTCTAAAAGCTCTTTTTGGTCAATGTGTTTTAAGCTGGATTTAGAAGTAACTGCCCTATGGATATTAATGGTCGTTTCTAATTGCTGCTTAGTTATTGCGCAGCAAGTGATTATCTCATGCTGGTCTCATGACGCATAGTCACTTCGTTTTGATACACACAATTTGCATTAAAGCCTTAAAAAATGTATTTTCAGGGCTGTGAGAGGGAGGTTATTGAAGCTGAAAATGGTTCCTCTGAAGAGCTTAAGAATGAGTGTATCATGCGACTGTCATGGTCTCTTGTCCATTCTAGACAACCAGAAGATGTACAGCGAGGCATAGCTATGCTTGAATGTAAGGAAAAAGATGCAAAACTTTTCTTTCTCCATATTTCTTTCTCTAGGTCTTCTTTTGGTTGTTTAATATGGATGGGGTCTATGTAATTGAACATGACATGTTTTAATGTTTTGTGGTTTACTGCTAGATGGTGCTCTATCTTATGGTTCTGTTTATACAGGCTGTTGTCATTGCACCTCACCTAAATGTTTTTAACTTTTTTGAATAATTGTAGCTTCATTGGGCAATGTTACCAGCCCATTAAAATTGCGGGAGAAGCTTTATCTTATAGCTGTTGGCTATTATAGAAGTGGGGACTATTCCAGGAGCAGGGAGGTAGTTGAAGAATGCTTGAAGGTATAGTGTTCGGCATCTTTTAGGCTCCAGCGTTGAGAAACATTTTTGGTAGTCATTTCTTTTTCTGTTTTATAACCATCTGCTATTGAGTTTGGCAAAAATACACACTAATTTCATGTTACGTATGCGCTATTTCATTGTTTTGGACATTTCTTGTGTTCAATGCATTTTGTAGAAGATAATGTTGAAGTATATTATTCCATCTCTTTCCTTGAAGAACTTGATGATTACTTGTAAGGGGTTTAGACATTATGTCATTTCTTTTTTACTATGTCTGATCATATCATTGTGATGCCATGGTCTTTGTAGATTGAACCTGAATGGAGACAGGCACAGTCCCTTAAGAAAGCAATTGAAGACCAGATTAAAAAAGGTATGAATGGATAATAGGGAAGATTTCCGCAACAGATAATAGGTCCTCATATTGTTAATCTGATCCAAATTTTGTAGGGTTACTAAGGTTTGACCACCAATTTTATCTTCTATATAGATGGTGTAATTGGCATAGGAATCGCTGCTACTGCTGTTGGATTGGTTGCTGGTGGGATTGCTGCAGCTTTGGCACGCAGGAATTGATTCAACTTGTAGCTTTTACCAATATCTACAAGAAATCTAGTGCAAGACATGCTTAACACTGAAACTTGTAAAAAAAAAAAGGCGATGCTGCAACACATGTTTGTTAAATTATATCTCTTGTCATCAATGAGTCACTTCATATTGAACTATATCCCTTTTTATTGTGGAAACTGAACTAGGACAATCACAAGAACTGTGTCAGAGATTGAAATGCACCTATCAGGACATAAGTTCATACTCGGAGAGTTGGAAAAACATTTATGCATAGTTTAACAATAAAGTGTAAGGGAATTTAGGTAATAATCTCCAACACAAGTCCTTAAACCAGTGTTGGACTGGCGAATGTTCAGAAGCAAGAACTTAACCAATGCTAACAGCTTCAAGTTTCACGTTCCCTAATAAGGTAAGAAGGAATTTCTTATAGTCTCCTGTTGTGTCCTTAGCTACTGCAAGATCAAGAGGTACGCTGTTTCTCTTCAGGTAAAGGGCCCTGATATCATCCAGGTCCTACTCTGCACGTGTGATGATCACACGACTTAGGCCATCTTCGTCAGTACCATCTCTATTGATAGCATTGCGTAACACCTACTTCCATATAAAGAACAAAAAAAAAGATTAAATTCTGAACGGAACTTGATGTTATGGTTTAGAAGAATACTGAACCTTTGCATAGTATCTTTTTGGATCTCTAATGCACCGGATCACAGTGCGCAAGGCCGCTGAATATTCATCTCCCGCTGCTTCACCTAAGAGACCCTGGAAAACTAAAATTTTTCAGCACATGAAATCATTTCTTGGCCTTTTCTCTGACATAGAGTAGTAGACAGCTAAACCAAAAGGTTTGTAGTTCTTCTTGAGCAGAATTAAAATTCATACCTTGGCAATGGATCTGCCGTACATGTCCTTGTAATAGTTGAAAGTTGCATTAAGCTGTGCTTTGCTCCTTGTAGTCAATATTCTAAGCAACTCTTCATGATTGTAAGATTTCCCATATATATCGTCCCGAAGGATACCAACTTCTGTATGTGCCAAATTTTCATGAACTTCTGGCCCATCATATCTATATGCACTGACAGCAGCAACCAGTAACTGCGTAAAGTAAACTGATGGATCAAATTCCTTCATCTTACAAAATGTAATTACATCTCAATTAAGTCAAAATAATATAAAGATACTTTTCTGATGGGACCATTGGTGTTAGAAGCCACATCTTCTTCGAGGGAATGCCTGTAAAGAAACCTGTAGGCACGCTTTACTGCCAAGAGATCTTCTGGGGATCTAACACAAGCAATCTCGACAATCACTTTGTAATCAGGTATTGCCTTCTTCAAAGCTTTATTAGCTAAGACAGCATCTCTTTCTGCAGGTTCCAAGGTCCAGTGACAAATTGCTCTCTGTTGAGAAAGTTACAGCATCTTAGCTTATGTATGCACTCGGAGAAAAGGGGAAGGTAGTAGATTCTTGAACTTAAACCTCAAAATCTCCTGAAAGCTCAGAGTTGAGTTGTTGGATGAGATCTTCCTGGTATATCTCCTCATAAGCCAGCCTGATAAGCTTCCTTTGAAAAGAATTTCGATGACCGAGTATTGATATTATAGTCTCCTCATCTGTTCCCCACCCTGTGACATTATTACAGGGAGAAATTGGTTAAGAATGTATATCAACGAAAGGAAAGAATATATAGATCCAAACATTGATCGTTGAACTAATTATAACAAGTATATGCATTTTATCGTTCCCCTTATAGCATGCAATCATAATCATAAATTCTGTTGAAACATTTCATAGAGTTGAAAAAGAAGACAGACCTAGGCAAGCCTTCTTGATAGCTTCGGCATCTTCAACAGGAGAAAATTCCTTGGGGGCAATAAGGGTAGCCATTTTTGTACTCTTAATTCTTACCTTTCTTCAATTAGCCTATTAGACACAGTTCTTGGATACTATAATTTTTACTTCTCCGTAATTTATACAAGAAACTTGTTCATCAGTTTCGATAATTAAGAGTGATTAATGTTCTTAACTGAAGCTTGCTGCAACGTCCTTGCTTGTAAACGCCAATTCTCAAGACTGCTGTAATTATACAGATAACAGAATAAGCCAAGATCATATCATATGAGATGAGTGCCTTATCATACGTTTTGGGCTGATGGCCACCCAAAAAAAAAAAAAGTTCATGACGTCTTAACAGCACGTCGACCCATCTCGCCACGTTGCACATTCAAAAGTATACTAATCAAACTAGTTGTTTATCCTCACCGATCGCTTCCTAGTTCCTCCTCCTCAGCCTCACAAGCAAGCCACCCCTCATCTTCAGAACTATTGTAAGCATGTACGGTGGATTCATCATTTTCTCTGGACTGCCACGACCGTCAACCGCCAATACATCGAACTCATGCATCACAGACGCTGCAATCGCCTTCATCTGAACATAGGCCATGTCCTTCCCCAGACACATCCTCGGGCCACAGTGAAACACTGGGTATCGAAACTGATCAAACGGCTGAAACACTCCATCAGGAGTTAACCATCGCTCCGGCTTAAATTCCCTGCAGTCCTGGCCCCACACACCCTCCATTCTTCCCATTGCATAAGCAGAGTAATCAGCGAACCATCCCTTTTTAACGTGAGTCCCATCTGGCAGAACATCGTCGTTGAGAGTTAACCTTGTGGTCATTGCCACGGGTGGAAACAACCTCATCGACTCTGATAAAGCTGCATGTAAGTAATGCAACTTCTTCAACTCATCGTAACTAAACTTCGCCGGGGTTTCTTGCGCCGATGATGTTCTGACGTGCTTTGAAGATGTCAGTTCCTTGTGGATCATTGTTGCACAGCGTGGGTTGCCAGCTATCAGCCAGAAAAACCAGGTCAACGCTGATGCTGTTGTGTCCTTGCCTGCAAGTACAAAACTAACGATAATATCTCTCAAGAACAGTCTCTCGTTTTCATTGGCTTCAAACTCCATGTTAGAAGTTAACAGCATGAATCTTGATAACAAATCTTGGTTCTTTCCCTGATTTTCATCATGCCCTTCTAGATTTTTTTCTTGTTTTGCTTTTATAACCTCCATGGAAAACCTGTTAACGATGCTAATATCTTCTTTGAACTTCTTCTCTGATCCCAAGTTCAAGTACCTCTTGATCTTCCATATTACAGGAAGAGGAGATATGAATCTCGAGAGGCAGTTCTCAACAGCGTCATCAAAAGCTTTGACAAAGGGCAGATCTGAAGTGGTTGAAGGGTCAACACCAAATGCAACCTTGCATATGCTAGTGAAAGTGAACTCCTGTAAAACTTGTTGAAGATCAAAGACTGAGTTTTGATCACATTTTCCGGCCAAGTACGGCATCAGGCTGCTGGATATCTCAGATTCAACAACCTCTGATATGAATTTCTTAAGAGATTTTGTGCTGAACTCGTGGCTAGCAATCTTGCGTTGGGTGGTCCAGAGATGACCATCCACGCCGAAAATTCCATGACCGAGGAGTTCATACAGGTACTGATAGCGAGACCCTTTTACATAGTTGGCGAAGTTGGAGACAAGAAGATGCTCCACGTTGACGGGATTTGCAGTGGCAACACCATGAGAAAGGTTAAGAAACGCGTTGACTTGAAGAGTCAAAGATGGGGTTTTGGAGAGCATATCAGTCACCCAATCGTGGAAGCGACGGTAGTTCCGGAGGAGAGCGATGACGTTTCCGATTATGGGATATGAATCTGGACATGGGTTTTTGGTTGGTTGTTTAGAGCTAGAGATGAAGAAAAGAAAGATGAGGACTGAGACAAAGGACAGAGATAAGGTGAGGTTGGTAAGATCCAACATGCTTAGCACAATGATTCTGTAGCCGAAAGAGCAGGCGAAGGAAGTGACTAATATTTAAGCCTTGTATTGACTGTTAACCTCAAGGCTCGTTCGTGCTTTGTCCACGTCGTTGCTATGGACTTGCTTCCTGCTTGTTATAATTAATTAAATTCATTTCACAGAATCGAATGACGTAAGATGGCAGTCAACATCACGATCTTCCGTTTATTTTATTTTATTCTTATTTTATTTTATTAGTTTTAATTATTTATTTATGTAAATTTTAAAAAAAATTGTAAAAATAAATAACTAAAATTTACGAAACATAATAAAATAAACAGAAAACCCTCTCAAAAAAATAAAATAAAAAACAGAAAATCTCATCCTTTTTACAATTTTTCTCAGCAAAAACGGAAGAAGTTAAAGAGGAATATCAATCCTATTTGAATCACCCTTAAGTACAACAATATGATTTCTCAAATAAATCTAATAATTCAAAAATAACTCACTTTATTATTTGATAATTTTAAAGAGGCTCACTTATACAAATACGAGACAATAATGTTCAAATGATAAAAAAAACTTAAAAATGTGTATAAATACACTCTAATATTTCTTCATTAAAAAACTAATGAGAAAATATTTATTTATAATATTT
>JAOSBP010000008.1:21617285-21629968 GCA_027563825.1 Erythroxylum mucronatum
TGTGGCTCAAACTTTTATGTCACACCATGTATGACTTCTCATTCATCAGGTCCTTCATACCTTGTTTAGCATGATACGAAGAAATATATATCTAATTCAGGATAAGACACATTCTATACAAACCATATGACAAGAAAGTTGTGCCTTTATGTTTTGCATTAAACAGCAACTGTACAACCGAAGTATTAAATGCAAAATGTTAACATTCAATGTCCTTAATTGATCAAAAGATCATATATAAAATGTGTCGTGTAAACCCTATTAGCCTTACTATAAAGTTCTGTACATACACCCCTTTATAGGTATTACTTCCATCTCTTTGTTGTTGTGAACCATCAGTTCCTCATTCCCTTTATTTGGCTTTATCCTGGATATGAATTACTGCATTGTGGAGCCACCTTAATCAGATGTTCCACTAAATAGTCACTTACACTTAATGTGACTATCGCAAATTAAATTCATAATGATAAACCAAAGAATAACCTGATGATCTCAGTCTTCCCTTTAAACCTCATACTACTGGTTTCTTTATGTCCTAAGGACCTTTTATCAGAACTGGTTTGACCAGCTTCAGCATATGGAGAAGATTTGAACTTCTACCTTTGAACTTAATGGGCTCCATCTTTGTCTTCCCTTGAGTTGCTTCGAGGACTGTAGGAATTACAACTTGAGTTTCTTCACCTCAACAACACAATGGAATATCAAAGTGTTGAAGTCTCAATATCTTCACCTACTGTGAAAATAAACTATTATTGATAAGCACTCCATTGCTTCCCCTTTCCTCTGTATACTTTATGGAAAACAATACTTTCAATAAGGCACTTGTCTCAATGCCGGATGAGGCAGTGTACCTCTGAGAGACTTTATCAAGAAACTCCTTTGTTATGTCTGTGTTCGAAAGTCCACTTTGTAGATGGTTAGGTATGGATTTCTTAATGGTCTTCAGATGTAATATGTTAGACCAATCCTAGGCTTCATAGGCTGCTTTATGAGCTGTCGAGCTCATAGATGTAATTGGAGATGGCTTACCCGTCCATATGGCCATTTCAACCCTATCTCCATAACCTTCAAAACATCCTCCGTCCAATTCTCTTTCTAATTCCTTATATTGAAACAGCAAGGGTTTCAATAGAGACACTGATTTAGTTGACTGGAAAGGTGACTTCATGATAATAATCTTTAATTCAGCACTAATGTAGGACAACAGCGATACTAAAGCCATTAATAGTATCTTTCCTGAAATCTGATCACACATATTATGAAACACCTTTAGGTTGAATACATAATATATGCAATTAGACTTTCACATATAAAAACAATCAGAGTAAAAACCATCAACTCTCATGACACTACTACCTTTGGGTGAATAGAGCACTTGAGCAACAACCATCCTCCATCTAATGCCTTTATGCACATCTCAAAATTTTATGTAAGGCCAACATCTTTGGGCAGAATAACCAGACATAAAACTAGAGACATCCCCCAACATACAAGCAAAACAATTCAAATACTGACTTGAAAGGCCATTTTGGTTACTACATTCTTATTAGCATCCAAAAAGTCCGCAAGCACAAAGGATACATCTTTATGTCATCCTCACATTCTTTATGGGCATACTGTATATGACAATGTAACCTCAAGAAATGCAAAACTCCGAATGCATAGTCTCATTGTCACACACACGTGCTGAAGACATTCTTCGAAAACTTTATTTGAGACCTTCCTAAAAGAAAAACCTCAGTAGAGTGACTATCGTGTATCACCGAATACTGAACCGACCTCCTAAGACACGACAACCTAATGTATCTCCCTTATGGCAAGTTCATGGCACGAAAATTTACTCAAAAAATGGCTTTAGAATGTCTCAATTCCTATTTCCGATTGATTATCATGCAATCCCTAACACTGAAAGTGAGACCCAAGACACGAGACTCTCATGCATCTCCCTCATATGTAGTTCGAAGCATGAAAATTCAATCGAAATTGGATTCAGAATACCTTAATTATTTTTTCTAGAGTTAAACCTTAATTTATTATATATGTAATAAATCCAGAAAAATAGAAAAAGGTTACTTTATAAATTTTCGGGACTCAAAAACTGACCCAAAACACCCTAGGGTACCTTACGGAAAATCTGAAATTTTTGGAGTTTTTTTTTCACTGGAGATGACGTCAGCAGCTGATGTCAGCGGACGTAGCGCCCGTGCGCGTGGGCGCACGGCGTGTGTCAGGCACATGCGCCACTAGACGCTCCCCTCATGCGTTTGGCTCGTGCGTTTCACGTGCCACCACGCGCACGACGCACGGTGAACGTATGCGCGGACACGTGTCACGCATTCGGTCGGCCACATGGGTGCATGCGCAGCACGCGTGACACGCGTCGCCTGTTTCGTGAAGCCGCGCGGCGTGTAGCGATTAGCATGCGCCTTCCTTCTGCGAGCGCCTCGCGCACTGTAGCGCCATCGGGTGCGTGCCGTGCACGTGCCAGACGACCTCCGATGCTTCTGACATCGGAAGTGATTTCTGGCATCTCGAGTGCTCGTTTTTCACTTCGTCCGACCCGTTTTTCGTAGCTAACCTCATGTATACTACTTTTACGCAGTTATATATGTAAAAAAACTGAAAAACGAATCAAAAACAAAGGAAAACCAAATGAGATGAAAAACTGAAAAACCTCTGTTTCCGGTAACCCGATCATGTAACTGCTCTGATATCACATGTTAGTACGTAGTGGGTTCTTTATTACGTACCCCAGGGTCCCGTGAAAGGATAAAAAATTAAGGTAATGCGGAATACCTGCATTAGGTTCCATCTCTGATTCCGATGCTGATTCTGAGCTCCAAACGTCTCCGAATCTCCCGGGGTCTTTAGTGGAAAGTGCTCACCGGCTCACGGGCAAGGCCTTTCTACAGTTTCTTCAAATCCCGAACTTTCTTAACAGGTCAGGAACCTTATGCTCGAGAATCCTCTTATATTGAGTAATTGCAGGAGACCTTACCTTTATATAGCTTCTATATCGGGCTTCTCCATCACAACGTCGATATAGATCCGGTCCACACTAATCGAGACCCATTTTTCACCCAGACTTCGACCCATTAATCTAGATCATTTATTGGGTCACTTAATTATCTTTATCTGGATTAAATAGCGTAACTTAATCGGTAATTTATTTAAAAACCAAAATTGCAATTAATGTTAGTCCAACTTTACGAGACATTGACAAAATTGCCCCTAAAGACAAAAATGTCTAACAAGTAGTTCCTGTCTTTCTGAGGTTCAGCAAGAGCAGGACGGTCCTCCCCTATTCAGGGACTTGAAGAAAAATGTGAGTTTTAATGCACTTGGTTTGAATGGATCAAGATACATTCTGCAGTATACTTGGGACCAGAACATGAAGATATGTGCCTTGGTACCATCAGGTAAAACAAAACATCGACTCAGATGTAAAAAGTCATTTCAATAAACTTCTCAGTCCTTTTGTGTTATCTGAATCAGAAACCTGTGATATCGATGCAATGGTTTGGTTCACAAAGCCCAGAGGATACTTTTCTCACGGAATTGCAATCAACCACACCAGAGGCTTGCAGCCATATCCACCAAAGCAGAGATGCAGCTGGATAATCAGCAATCCAGCTGCAAAGTTCATCAGTTTCACCATCAATTACCTCTCCCTTGCAGATAATAGTGATGATTATCTCCAGATATGCTCCTCGGACACATCCGCTGGGAAATGCACTTTTTTTCAGTCAAGTAATGCAAGTCTTCTAACGACTTTCAAGGTTATGAGCTCCACACCTTATATCACATTTTCCAGTGGTGACTAAGTTATTCCAGTCTAGAGGATGGGAACTCAGTTATTCTGCAGGTAAGGTAAACCCCAACTTAACATTACATAAAACTTTTTATCCAAACAAGGTTTAACGCACTTAGGAAATATGCAGGATTCTGTTATGTTATGGAATGCGAGATTTCTATGAACGTGATGGGAATATAGGTTACAGGGCACCCAGTGACTCCACTTACGTAGATGGAATTAGTTGTCGATGGATTCTCCATCGGAAACCAGGAACTCCTGTATCTTTAAATTTCACTTATATCAACATATCCAAAGGTCTGGACTTCATAGCCATATATAATGCCACAAAACAGCAGGTAGCTAACTTCTCCGGCTACTATTTTGGGTCCGATCTCCCACAAATCAACTTGAATGGTGAGATCATGGTTGCATTTTCTACGCAGACAGATCGAGGAGAAGGTTGGTTAGCTAACTGCCATATTGCCGCTCCACTCGATAACAGTAGAAGGGTGTTGCATACCATTCTATTCATTCTTTTAGCGGTTGTAACAGTAGGCATTTTTCTGGCTTTCTTCTTCCTGGTCTTGCATAGGAGGAGAAGGAAAAGGTATGTGAATGAATAGCGTCAGAAGAAGAGCTCACGCTAATAAGACTAGGACCTAAACGGCAAATGAACCAGATTCGAGAAGGGTCATCTGCAGTTATATATAAAGAAGTTTCGGCAAATGGGAAGTCTGTGGCTGTCAAGTGTATCAGAGATGCGACTTCTGGTTCAGATTTGGAAGAAGAAATTTTGCTCACGTCCACTTCCCACCCTAACATCATCTCCTTAGTAGGATATGCAAATGATGGATGGACTCCAGAGACGGTATTTGGTGTTTGAATTCATGGACGGGGGAAATTTGAGTGTCAACCTGAAAGAAAAAGGTGAGACACTAGATTGGAAAAAGAGATTTAACTATAGCAGTACAAGTTTGCTCCGCAATCCAAATGCTGCACATGTACTCCAAACCGGCCATCTACCATGGCAATATAGCTTCTGAGAACATTCTTCTTGATGATCCTGCAACGTAAAGTTGGGTGGCATTGGGGCTGCAAATTATTGCCGCAACGGAAGGATGAAATGAACCCCCATCGCTTACCTGAAATGGATGAAGATATATGGAGTTTTGGGATAGTTTTGATAGAGCTTCCGAGAGGAGAGTTTGCAGAGGATAGAGAAGCATACAAAAATTTCACTACTCTTGAAGAGATAAACGAACTCGTTGGTGGCGAGGAGAGTTTCGATCCACGATTGGGCATTCCCACTGTCAGATGCGAGGTCGTTGCTCTGGCCAAACTTGGTGACGTCGCTATATGGTGTCTTTGTAGTGGCTGCAGAGATCAAGAGGCCAAAACCAGCCCCCTGATCTGTGACATCTTAACAGTTCTGAAGCATGGTAAAGATACTTTTCTCTTCCGTTTAAGGTTTAGAGGACTATGGAACAAAGTACATGGCACGATAAAGTATCTAGTAATAATGCAACCCGTATATGTTTTTGAGGATAATGCATTGGAATTTGGTTAATCTTAGTAGTTACAAAACTATCCAGTGTCTAGTTGATTTTCACCATTCATCTTCGTTTATGACTTTCCCGTATCAACATCTTTCTGACAAAGTTTTGAGGCTTGAAAACTAGAAATGCAGACAGTTTTTTGTGCCATACACTAAGGCCCCTCCCTCAGAATGCATGAATTTTGAGAAAGAAGCCAGTACACTATTCTTGTGGCTTCTTTCCATCATGTGGTGCAGAAGGGCAGATCTAATATAAGTTCGACTTTGGCATTAGTAACCAATTCCCTGGCGAGGAAATTGAGAGTAATCCAGCTGTGATCAATGCCGTTGCTGTGACTGACCGGAATTTGATATTCATAGGAGTAACAAACAAGTGAGGTGTGTCACAACTGTGTAATAACAAAATTTTGACATAAAATACAAAAGTTGTGGTCAAAAGGTTTCTGAAATGGATAAAAAAGAGCCACCAAAGATGGGCAACGTCACTATGGAAGATGCAACAAATGACCATAAAAAAGCTTTTTCCAGATTGTACACGGGCTACTCAAACTGAAAAACCTTCGGCACACAATAGCTTGGAATTAGATTCTCCACCAAGTAAAACTCAGTAGGACTTTCCACAATGTATTAAACTCCCAGCACCCAAAAAGAGTCCAAAAATGGCAGCACTTCCAAGTGTGGTTTGTCCAATGTACCTGATCTTCAAAAGTCCCGGCACCTGCAGTTTCCAAAATGGATTAACAAATTGGGGAATGTTAACTAATAAGCTGACCATCAGATGAAAAACAGAATATATAAAAGTGATGAGCAAAGAAGCAGCAAGTTTGATTGCTGTATGTTTTATTCCAAACATGTTCTTAATTTCCCAGAGGTAAAAATACATCCAATACAATCTGCTATACATCGATTTCTTGCTGTGTATTTCCCTTCTTTTTAATTTTTGGACTGCTTTATGTTCCCCACATTAATTTGTTTTTTCATCTCTTTGATATATGTCCAGAGAACTACACAGACACAGAAAACTTAAAAGGGGAAATCCATAATGATGAGGAACAGAGTATCAAATGCAAATTTATTGTTATGTCAGGTACCATACCTTATATCTGACAGCCTCATATGTCCCGTACACAGCACCTGTATGGGAAACATCACTTTATATACAGAAAAATAAGAATCTTCTGATGTCAATCACAAATGCTGCATAGCACAAACTGCACAAGTGCAAATGCAAGAGGAAAACCCTTTCGATACTATCACGTCACCATTTACCAGCAATACTTGAACTCAGTAAGAACTTTTCTGAAGGGGAAAAGTAACAAACGTATGAGACAATGTCTGCTACAACCCAACAACAACCTAGCATTTAGTCATTCACCAGAATGAATGCAACTCGATTTAAAGATTTCAGGGCCAATTCCAATCACATATGGCTACAAACATGATCACACCCATGTTCCAACATCAAGAACAGTCAAAACTACAGTAGCTTTACCTTATCAGAACTAAGCCAACTGGGTTTTCAAGACTTTAGGAAAGTTCCAACTTCGTGCTCTAATAACAAAAAGCTAATCCATAATCAAATAAGAAAATGAACACAGATACACGTTTTCTTATTCAAAACTAATGATTGAAAGCTATTGAATTCCCTCTTTTATAACAACAAAAATCATAATCTGCACAAATGCTGTTGAATTCCACTACAGATAGTGTGCTATCCTTCTTAATTGGAGAGATTAGCGAGATTCTGTTGACTAAGAATTTATCTCACCATTGCAGCCCCATTATCCGTGCAACACTCAGGATATAGGATTACTTCCTGCATCTTCAGCTCAGCTTCGGATGTGGTTCCTAACGGCTCACGCTAGATCTGGTTAGTGTATTCCTTTTGTTGTTTTTAGATAGGTCTAGTTCTTATTTCCCTGCATATTTTGTATAAGGTCTTTCCTTTGAACTCCCTTGTCTATTCCTTGTATCATTCTTTTCTTCTTAATCAATTTTCCTTTTAAAAAAAAGTTTCACGCAAAAAAATGTGAAGATTCAATCGAGTAAGATATTGATCATGAACATGAATTTAAGAAACTGCATTGTACGTGTAGAGATTAGGGTTTGAGAGGAATAGAAGATGAAGGAAATTTGTTGTAATTCTCATTAATGTGAAAGGAAAATATACAAGATATTTATACCAAGGGTTACAAGCTAAATGAGATAATTAACAAGTAACAGAATACAAATATATGACTAAATATACACCTAATATATAGCTAATGTACTGGGTATATATTAAACAATAAAAACATAATTTTACATTCCCTTACACACCACCGCAAGCTGAAGCCGAAGTAGGATGAAGGCAAAGCTTGTCTCGAAAACATTGAAACAGCCGAGTGCCCAGTGGTTTGGTAAGACCGTCAACTAGCTGATTGGCACTGAAGATGAATTTGACCGTGAGACGACCTAGCTTGCCTTGTTCACGTACAAAATGGCAATCCAACTCCACATGTTTCGTTCACCCATGAAAGACAGGATTTGCTGTCAAATATATAGCACCAATGTTGTCGCACCAGAGTTATGAAGAAAGAGCACGAGGAGAACCAATTTCATGAACCAGTGAACCCAACCACATAATTTCCACGTGACATTACCAATGGCCTTGTATTTGGATTCAGTGAAGAAGCGGGCAACTGTTGGTTGTTTCTTTGAGGATCATGAAATAAGATTGTCACCCCTATAGACCAAATACCCACTAGTGGACTGACAATCATCCAAACAACCAGCCCAATCATTATCAGAAAAGGCCTGAAGCTGAATACTAGACCGTTTGGTAAAAGTAAGACTAAGAGAAGTAGTTCCACAAAGATAGCGAAGGAGACACTTGACTGCTTGCTAGTGAATATCAGTTGGACTGTACATGAATTAAGCTAACTTGTTGGCGGGAAAGGCAATGTCAGGCCTAGTGAGAGTCAGATACTGAAGAGAGCCAAAAAATTGACGATATTGCTCAGGTTGCGGATGAGGAGAACCCATGGCTTTACTCAAGTTGGGAATTGTGGGCATTGGTGTAACATACCGTTTGGAAGTAAGCATATTGGTCTCACAAAAAAGATCCTCCAAATATTTTTGCTGAGTGAGGACTGAGCCTGTGGGCTGACGAAGGACTTGAATTCCTAAGAAAAAATACAGAGGGCCCATATCCTTGACAGGAAACACTTGTTTAATAGACTGAAAAACCAATCAAGTTTAGTAGCATCAGAACAAGTTAATAAAATATCATCCATATACACGAGGACATAAAATTTCAATGTCCCAATTGTGAGGTAGAAGAGGGATGTGTTGGCTTTGGAGGGTGTAAAGCCAAGATGAAGCAGGTAATCAGTGAGTCATTTGAACGAGGCCCTAGGTGCCTACTTAAGGCCATATAATGATATCTAAAGTCGATAAACATGGTTGGGAAATTGTGCATGTTGGAAGCCTACCGGTTGCTCCATGTATATTTCATCCTCTAAGTGACCATGAAAGAAAGCATTGGAGATATCAATTTTGTCTAACAGGCCATTCATGAACAGTATCTAATGATAAAATAGTGTGGACAATAGTAAACTTAATTACAATAGAAAAAGTTTCTTGATAGTCCACACTTTCTTGTTAAGTATAACCTTTTGCCACTAACCGAGCCTTATAACATTGAATACTGTCATCGGGATGCCGTTTGATTTGAAACACCCACTTGTTGCCAATAATGTTTTTGTTTGGAGGTCAGGGAACTAATCTCCATGTTTGGTTCTCAATCAGTGCATTAATTTCATCCTACGTAGCCCTGTGCCATTCTAAAACTGATTTTGCCTGTGTTACGGTTTTTGGTTCTTGGGTAAGATAATTCGATTTAGTGTGGGCTAGGTGAGCTTGCCGTTTGTTTTTGGTAATGGGCCTAAGTTCCATTACATGGCTTCAGATTGGAGTGGGTTTTGGGTTGGCTAAAGGTTGTGTGTTCAGTTTGGGTGGATTGAATTGGGTAAGATCAACCAAAAGATTTAATCTAAGAGAAGATGTGAATAAGGAAGTGTTGCAGGTTAGGACATGAGGAGAAGATAAAATGAGCAATGAAGATAAAGAACAATATGGAGATGAAGTTTGAGGTTGATGTTTTTCTGGAAATTTGGTTATAAGAGATTTGGATAAGGGTGATTCAGGTTGACCTTGTTGTTGAGGAGATGAAGATGATAAGGATTTTGGTGTTTCTGGTGAGGTTGAAGGATTGGGTGATGACTTAGATGAGTTGGTAGATGTGGGTGATTTATTTGGAATGAGAATTGGAGGAGAAAAACAAGGAGATGAAGAAGGATTAGGACTCATACCTAATGAGGTGGTTAATGTAGGACCCAAATTGGAGTGCACAATAGTGGTAATGTTGAGCCAAGGAGCTTGTATAGGCGTGGCACTTGATGGAGGAGTAACAAAATTAGCATATGGAAAAATTTGTTCATTGAATTTTACATGACGGGCATAATAAAGTCGACCTATTTTCTTGTCAAAGCATCTATAAGAAGCATGATTTGGACTAAGTCTAAGATTAACACACATAATTGTTCTAAAAGGAAATTTATGAGCTTAATACGTTAAAGCCATGGAAAAATCGCACAACCAAACGGCTTGAGTTGTAAATAGTTCGGATTTTTCTTATACAAAATTTAAAAGGAGACTGTTTGGAGGGAACATAACTCGACAATATATTGATCAAAAAGGCACTTTGTTCTAATGCAAAATTCCAAAACTTTAAAGGTAAATATGCATGAGCTAGTAAAGTTAATATAGTATCAATTAAATGACGAACTTTCCACTCAGCCATTCCATTTTGCTCATGAGTATATGGGCAAGCAATTTTGTGATGAATACCAACTCGTTTAACATATGCATTTAATTTTTGGTATTCACCTACCCAATCAGAATGGAAGGATCGAATTTTCGCCTGAAATTATCTATCATTGAATTTTTTAAATTGCAAGAAAATGTCATAAACCTCACTTTTATTTTTCAAAAAATATACCCAAGTGTATCTGAAAAAATCATTAACAAACAAAACCATATACTTATGACCATTAAATGAAAGAGTAGGAGATGGCCCCTAAACATCTTAATGAACAATATCAAATGGAAAACGACTCTTGTGTTCAATAGCAACTAAAGGAATTCTAGAGATTTTTCCTAATAGATAACTAGAATAAGGACTCAACTTAGAAGAATTACTAAAACTGCTTTTATTTTGAACCAAAGTTTGAAGCTTCTTAATGTTAGGATGACCGACCTTAGTATGCCACTCATCAAGCGACGCGACCTCAGCTGCCAAGGCCTGCTTAACTAGTTGCAACTTGTACACTCCATCCTCACTGGGTCCTTGCATCATCACCCTTTTAGTCACCTGATCCTTAATAACAAAATATAAGGGAATGTAAAATTCAAAGAAGCAAGTGTTATCAGCAGTAAATTTTTTCACTGACAATAGGTTTTTAACAATTTTGGAACGCAGAGTCCTAGATGTAAATGTAAGTTATCAATTTTAGAATGAAGTTAAACATTACCAGTATAAGTAATTTGTAAGCCCTGACCGTTACCAACATGAAGACTGTCGTTCCCATTGTAACCTTGAGTAGCTGTCAGCGCCTGAACAATAGGGGTGATGTGGTAGTTGGCAGCCATGTCAAGATACCAAGCTTGCTAAAATTGAGGTGGCATTTGTGGGGCTTGATAACCATAAGGAGAGTGAACATAATTGGCTTACGGAAAATTGTAGCAAGGTCTAGAATTGTGTCGCTGATAGCCGCTGAAAGACGGCCATTCCAAGGCGCTTATTTGTTGTAGCAAGTGGCAGCTGTGTGATTCCCTTTTCTGCAAATTTGGCAAGGCCCCCGAGGTTGCTGCTGGTTGCTGTTCCGATACCCATTGTTGTCTCCATTGTGTGGTCTAGGTGAAGAATAGGAAGGAGTAGGAGTGACTAATTGAGTGGAATTCTTGAGAACCATATTAGCTTGTGGATTATGAAGGCCTTGCAACAAATTCTCATGGGCAATTAATTACTCGTGCAACTAATGAAATGAGACAGGGTCAAGACGGAGATTTAGAGTAGTGATAATTGTGTGAGATTCAACACCAATATTACGATGTAAAATCGCATTAAACTTAGAAAGTGTAAGTGGCTTACCTGCGACTTTGAGTTCATCCGCCTTGGCTAAAGATATTCAAAGACGGACATATCATTACGCTTGAATTCTTGTAATTTAATATGTAATTTGTAACAACCCAGACTATCCGCTTGTAGATATTGTCCACTTTGGGCTTTTTTAAGTGGTTCGTGGTCCACACACTTTGGGCCTTTTTAAGTGGCTCGTGGTCCACACCCTCACGGTTTTACTTTTCCAGCATGTAGACCGCTTTAGGACAATACTCCCGCAGGACTTCCCAGGAGGTCACTCATCCTAGAACTACTCGTATCTAAGCATGTTTAACTTCAGAATTCTGATGGGATCCAGTGTGTTAGGGCATAGAAAACGCGTCTGCATGGGGAAGGTATCCACACCCTTAAAAAGAGTGCTTCGTTCTCCTTCCCAACTGATGTGGGATTTCAACATGTTGGGGTCGGGTCTCGTTCCCAATCCCGAAGCACCCATTCAGGGTGATCGGGAGAGATCATGCGAGAAGCACATTCGAGCCACTCAACTGGTAAGAAATACCAGCATCAGCGTTGGCAGGTTCGCCGCAACGAAAGTCTGGCCTTGCCGCACAAAGTCATCAAATTTAGCACAGAACCCTTCGGGAAAGGGTCGCCGCGGCGTACTCTGGGCCTCGCCGCAGTGAAACCTTCGAACAAACCCAGACCCCCAACAATCAACAACAAACGTACATAAATTCATAAAATTCTTTCAACACAACCATTTTAACAAAGAAGTTAACTATGAACCTACACAACCAAAACTTCTTTAATTCTTCATTTCATTACTAAAGCAAAAGAGTTTGAAAAACTTTGTTTATATATCAAGAGCCACACCGTTGGCTTAATATCAAAAATACAAATACACATGATACAATCGAATGCTTATGTTCGGTATGCTGTTAAAGCTACTCAAAAGTAATCGAACTAATTTAATTACTAAATGTGGTTATCTTGAAGTTTCCAATGTGCCTTGCAATGATCGCTAACCTTCTCAATCTGTACTTGAGGAGAGAATAGTGGGGTGAGTTACACAGCTCAGTAGCTAATATATTTATAGCCATCGACAATTAATCACAAATTCAAGCGCATATATGTATGTATGTATGTATGTATGTATGTATGTATGTATG
>JAOSBP010000008.1:21644555-21654721 GCA_027563825.1 Erythroxylum mucronatum
TATTAAACAACAACCTAGATACGATCATAGGTTTAATTGAATAATAGCTTTACGAACCAATAACCAATGAGCAAGCGAAATACATGTATGACATGCAATCAATTAACCGAATATCTCCTTAGAATTTCCCGACTCTAACGTAGAGAAGACAATCCTAATTGCTACTTATGATTCGCGATACTAAACGTCATATTTCGTTAATCTAGCAGTTAAACACATTAATCCCTAGTTGAGCACCTAGAAACCAACGAATTCAATTGGAAATAGTAGATCTAAAGATGTTCATGTTCATCAACAACATAAACTTTATTGAAACATCTCACAGATAATAACGGATAACACGGATCCCCTCAACCAAGAAAAGAAGTTTAACTACTCATAATAGAATTGAAAACGAAAGAAATAACAAAGCGTAAAGTCTCCATCCCTGGTTCTTTACTGAAAAACACGAAAATACTATTGGAGAAAGTCCAGAAAACGTAGAAAACAACAGAAACGAAAACCTATCCTAAACCTAGACTACCCCTTGCGTGAACCACCATCCTCTCCCTTTTATGCTTGTTTTTTCCCTTATCTTTCCTCGATTCTCTTCAGATAACGTATCCCCCAATTTCATGTAGTCAATCCCCTTGAAAGATGGCAATATAATCTTTAAAGATTGTGAGAATCTTGAGTTTGACTTTTGAGAATTGATCTGCAGATTTATTCCATCCCCGGCAACAGTGCCAAAATTTGGTGGTGCTATCGCCTGCAACCAAATTCAAAAGAAATCACTTATGTTAATACAAATTAATGTAGCAGTGGTAAGTAGATATAGTTCCCACGAGGAATTTTTAACGGTAGAGGTTAGCGAGTTTAAAACTCTAACAAAGTAACAAAATAGGGGGTGTGGTTTTTGTTCACGAAAATATAAGAAAAAGTATAAGAAAAATTGTAAATAAAAAGAAATAATTGAATCTGAAAAATTAAGAGACAAACCTTGGTTTCGGGTCACCGATGTTATCTCGCTGAAATAGATCCTCGATATAAAATTTCAATCATTAACAAACATACTTTGGGGATATTTTCTCTTAAGTGTATTGACTAGAAACATGTATCCTAGCATTCTTATTAAACCACAACCTAGATACGATCATAGGTTTAATTGAATAATAGCTTTACGAATCAAGAAGCAATGAGCAAGCGAAATACATGTACGACATGCAATCAATCAAGAGAATTTCTCCTTAGAATTTTCCGACTCTAACGTAGAGAAGACAATCCTAATTGCTACTTGGGATTAGCGAAACTGAATGTCATATTTCGTTAATCTAGCAGTTAAACACATTAATCTCTAGTTGCGGACCTAAAAACCAACGAATTCAATTAGAAAGAGTAGATCGGAAGATATTCAATGTTTATTAACAATGTAAACTTTATTCAAATATCTCACCATACTAGTGGATAACACAGATCCCCTTAACCAAGAAAAGAATTTTAGTTGTTCATAACGAAAGTAGAAATCAAAGAAATAACAAAACACATCTCCATCCCTAGTTCTTTACTGGAAAATACGAAAATAATAACATAAATGAAAATCTATCCTAAACCTAACCTAAAGCTTGCGTGAATCACCCCCTTTCTCTTTTATGCTTATTTTTTCCCTTATCTTTCCTTGATTCTCTCCAGATAATGCACTCTTCTATTTTAGGTAGGTAATCCCCTTGAAAGATGGCAAGATAATCTTTAAAGATTCAGATAAGTTTGAAGTTGACTTTTGGAATCTGATCTGCAGATTTATTCCATCCTTAGGTGTGCCCACGCTTAATCATTGAATTGCTACCAATTTGGGAATTTCGTATTTTCTTCATTCTTTTAAATCTTTTTAATTCCATTTCGTCTCTAAAGTGTTGAAAACCATCTGTAAACAATTATAAGATAATTCCATTAATTTCGGATAATAATTTCAACACATTAACGATAATTAAGCCCAAGATAAATGCAATTTAATGACTTAACAGAAATATGTACAGTAGTCAAAAGGTTTTCAAGTTAAGGGCTAGCAAGAGAAGGTTTAATTGTTGAAAAAGGCTCTATAGGTCTTAAACAAGCTCTAAGGGTCTGGTACAATGGGACTGATGAACAGCTTCAGAGTCTCAGTTTTGTCAAAAACCCCATCGAAGCTACATTATATGTCAAGAAAATAGATAACTTAATCATAGTCTCTATTTATGTTAGTGATCTTCCTATAATAGGAAGCAGTGAGTAACTTATAAATGAGTTCAAAGCAGAAATGTTCAAAGTATTCAAAATGACAGACCTTGGCTTAATGTCTTATTTTTTGGGCATGGAAGTGAAGCAAGATCATGATGGAATTTTCATAAGCCAAGAGAAGTATGTAAAGCAAATTTTGAAGAAGTTTCACATGGAAGAATGCAAGAGCACCAACACATTAATGAATCAAAAGGAAAAATTTAGCGAAGAAGATGGAGCAAAAAAGGTTGACAAAGGCATTTATAAGAGCATAATCAGATCTCTAATATATCTTAAAACCTCCAGACTAAATATAATGTTTTCGACAAAGCTACTTTCAAGGTTCATGCATTGTGCAAGTTTTGTGCATTTACAAGATGCCAAAAGGATTGTAAGATATATCAAGGGGACAATAAACTATGGAATGGAATTAAGTACTTTTATTGTCAGAATTTTAGATTTCATGGTTATTTTAATAGTGATTAGGTAGGTTTTGTTGATGACATGAAAAGCACATCAGGTTTTTGTTTCATCTTTGGTTCAGTGATTTTTCTTTGTGCTCAAAAAAGCAAGACGTGATAGCCTAAAACATAGTAGAAGTTGAGTATGTGGCAGCAAATGTTGTATTCAATCAAGCAATCTGGTTCAGAAAACTACTTATAGATTTATACATGGATCAAAATGAGCCAACTTAAATTCATATGGATAATCAAGCTACAATTGCAATCTCAAGTGATCTAGTTTTTCATGGCAAGACAAAGCATTTCAAGATCAAATTGCATCATTTAAGGGAAACTTAAAAAGATGGTGACCCCAAATTACCTTATTGCAAAACTAAGGATTAAGTTGTAGATGTGTTAACCAAGGCATTACCAAAAACTACATTTAAAGCTCTAAAAGACCAACTAGGTCTCTGCAACTACTAAGGCAAGGAGGAGAAATGTTGCAAATTGCTTAGGTTGCTTGGCATGCTAGAGAAACGATCAATAGACCAAGTCTTTAGGAGTCTCTTTTCTAGATTTTTTGGTTCTACTTATTATGGCTTGATAATGTCAGTTATAAGAGTCTATTAAACATGGCTTCTAATCAGCCAAAAATCTTATGTTTCTATTATGCTTTAGCTCTATAAAAGGAGCAAGTTAATGAATAAAATTATATTCTCTAGCAATACAAACTTTTCTTCTTTATTAGTTCTATATTGCTCTTATGCCATTTAAAAGGTTCAATATGTAACATACCACTCCCATAGAGCATAAGCCTGAACATACCAGAGGATATTCGAGAACATACTCTATGAAAATGGTACATTAGGACAATCAAACTAACTCATTAAAGGCATCAAACATATCATAAGCATTCTAAATGTTCATTTCTTGCCATTCCATTCACAAACATAAAAGTCACATGTGTCATTACAATTCAGAATCCATATATACATTACATAACATTTTTTTTAGTTCAATCTTAGTACCAAATATATAACTGAAATGGGATGCTAATACACAAGACTCTAACTAGACTCCTCAGATTCAGCTGATCAAACCTTTGAGTCATTCTCGTCCCTAAAATGCAAGTATTACACTTCTACTATATCACCTTAGTAGCTAGAACTCCCTTGATGAGTTTGTGAACTCAGTGAGGGAACCATCATCAATGTCTTCTCTCAAGCTAGATTGCAAAAACAAGTATATCAAAGTTTATCAAACTTCTACAAGCATATCATGTAAGCTAGCATTGCATATCACAACACATCCTCCATTAACTTCAACTATAATCCACTATTTCAAAACAATTCAATAATTCATTTCAATTCAATCATTTGATACATGTAGGGATGTATATGCAAATGCACATGTGTTTTGATTCTCAATTTTTTTTGTTGTGACCAAGTGTCTATCAATCCAATTTACTGTCCCGTATCTGTTGTGGATACTGAGATCATTTCTGGCCTGTATCTATTATAGATACCGAGGTCCATGTTATCTAAGCTTAAGGCTCTATTTCATAATCCTGAGCTCAAAGCTCTTTTTTGCACATCGATCACTCTAGTCATAACTCTTTTATCTGATCATGTATTTCATTGTGATGAGATGCATCATTTCATATGTTATGTTTTCATTTCCTTTCATTTCCGTGTACTCATGCCACATATATCAAACTCCTCAGATCTAAGTCTGACATTTATCAATCAATTGTACACATGTTCCATATTAAACATACGATTCATACAGAAGCACATATAATTCAGTTTACATATCTAAGTTATCTCACAATACGCTCCAGAAAAGTTATTGCCTCGATGATCCAATAATGTCTAGATGTTGACGATCTCCTTGCGCACCTATTATCGTGCAATACACACATAGTTCACAAATCACTAATTTGATTAACCATATGAATATACAATCATGCACATGTATATGTGTTATGTTTCAATGCATGCTCAATTGACTTTTCGGGTATGTATTCTTATACAAATATCTTGACCATTCAAACATTTTAGCTTGTATACAACTAGTTTGTAATCAGGTTTATACCTTAATTAAGCTTGATTTACTCCAAATTCATCAATCATACATGACCAAACTTTTCTAGCAATATATATTCATACAATTACCCAATTCTCATTCATAATTACCTCATGTTCTTTAATGCATATTCATTCATGCCTAGTACACATTACTCATTTCCTTAAGATCATGTTTGCATTCATAAGAACACCTTTATTCCTTTATCACATCATAATTTCCATATTTGGATACATTGACGTTAAAATAGTACATTCTTAAGTTATGACATCAATTATGACTCTAAACTTATTAAGCTCTTAACCAATTAATCAAGCAGCAATCTAGGTTCATTCCAAGCCTTAATCAAGTCCAAATATACCAATTTAGAGTGACTTTTCCTCAGTTGGTTCAACACATTCACAAGGCTGAAATTAAAATTCCAGAACTAGGCCCACGATTGTGGGGGACCATGCCACAAAAAACAAGCAAGCCACAATCATACACTGTCTTTCTTCCCTCAATTCTACACGAATTTCATATACTTAGAGACATCACTACCACTTGAATTTTTCCAAATTTCATATCCTTTAAAGCTACTTCATTTCATGCTAGTCTAGCTTCTATATTGGTTACAATAAATCACACAAAAATTTGCTCATTTGTTTCATCACCATTCACTTTATACCATCATACACGTAGTCTAACTTTTCTAGATTTGAAAACTCTTCAATAACACCTATCTTTATCATAAATTCATCATCAATTATACTTCAAATTCCAACTTAAATCATCCATATAACGGCCCATAAACTACTATTGTCATGCATCCCAAAATAGAACAGAAGGTACCTCTTTCATTCATCATTTTCCAGCACAATTTCAACATCAATACCACATTCAATCTATCCCTAATCAGTCATCATAATTTCTAGTAACACATGCCACAATAGATTAGTACTTCACTTACTTGTTCAACTCAAATGCCACCTCAATGTATTAAGCCCGCTTTTCCTCACATGCATGCAAGATCATCTCAAGAACAATGAGAGAGTAGGTCCCCCACACTAAACCTTTGCTCGCCCTTGAGCAAACATGTCAAACCACTACACTCACTCAATTCATCCTTCATAAGATCAAATGCACACAATCCATTAACTTGGGCCAATAAGACTTAAGTTGCAACACATATCTTAATCTCTTTTCACCAATGCAAATAAACGAAGTCAAAATAAGACATCTTTGTTCTAAAACAAACATGTAATCAAAATGAATTATTCTTACGGATTTTGCTCTTACACTCAAGTGTTTAAAGGCAAAGTGTTTCTCTCAAATCTCTCTCTAATATGTTGCACTACCATAGGCTTGCAATTTCACCAGTTATCATTCATTCAGATCACATGAGCTAATAGATCATAAGGACTTTATTCAGGGTTGTAAAGGGGCTAGGTTCACAAGTGAGGTAAAAATGGCAAAAGGTTAATCACAAGCATTCACAAAGCATCAAGTAAAAGAGACACGTAATTTCAGATTCTGAGCTAAACATATGATGTAAAAGACAACAACTCATACTAACTAATGCTACTTTGCTTTATTCTTTTTCTTTTTCTGATATTTTTTTCTTTTTTCTTTTTCTTTTTCTTTTTTTCTTTTTCTTTTTCCCTTCTCTTCTCTTTTCTTTTTCTTTTTTCTTCTTTTTTTCGAATAACACTAAGAATAAGGGAAAAACAATGAAAACAAGATAAATTAACAACACATGAGTAGAAGTACCTATAAAAATATTTCAGAACATAATATAGAACAAAAGCCTCAAATTACTCAATGCTTCATTCAACTCGTGACAGGATAAGGCTAATGGGATTTTTGGGTTTCAATGTAAGGTGATTGATTGAGAAAAAAACAAGGATAAAGGCTCAAAAATGTTTGCAAAGGGAAAATAAGTAGGTGGGTCATTTTTAAGCTAAAGGGTGTAAAAACAAAGACAACCTCAATCATTTCTATATCTCATGTAATCAAATAAATTCAGACTGGTTTCGTGCAAGTTCTGAAGGCAGCATGAATAGAGGAACATCACACAATTAAAAGAAATAGCATGACATAAAGATGATGTCATTTAGGCTCAAAATTCACTTACAGGTTTAATTCAAGAATTCACCTTAATTTCACAATTTACCTCATCACTCAAATGTCAAAATTTTGACTAAGTCTATAAGAACAGCTATTGCAATCAATCAACATGATTCACCTTAAAACTCACTCAGCCCAATTTCATTTCATACATATACGCAATCTCATCCAAACTAATATGATAAGGCTTTATAGTTTAACACACAACAATCATGCAAAAATCAACAAAAATTACTCAATAACTGAAAAATCGTCACACACCAAACTCCAATTCTTTCCCCCACACCTAGACCAACATTGTCCTTAATGTTAAAGGAGCATAAATATAAAGGAAAAAGTTAAAGAAATCTTCTATATTATGGAGGTGCCGAAATCAAGGTGTTGGCGGATGTGGCGGTTGAAATCCTTCATGTTCCTAGTAGGCCACAAAAGACATGATTGGAGTAGCCAACCTTTATGACTCACTTGTTTCTCCTTGGCATCGTGTGTAATTTGTGAAATAAACTTGCAATGGGACAAAACAACATACAATCAACGAAATTGCAAGTTAGGAGTGGTGGGTGGGTTTTCGATGAAGACTAGGATAGAAAGCATTTAATGCATGGTATGTGTGATTTAATTCATAAGAGTGGAGTATGGATGTGCGGCAGCTGCAGTTGAACACAATAAGAGACAAGACCAATGAAATAAGAAATGGAAAAGGAGAGGGGAAATAAGGGAGGACGGTGGAAACAAAATTTTTCTTTTTTTTTAATTTTCGTTTTTAAATTTTTAAAAAGAAAAGATGAAAATTAAAATGACAGAAATAAAAATGTGAATTTAAATTCCTAACATAACTAAATTAAACCAAAAAATGAAAATAAAAGAAAATTGCTAAAAAAAATAAAAGAAAGGATATGGATGGGGTGCCTCCCATTAAGCGCTTATCAAAGGTCATAAGTTGGACCTTTGGCATATTTACATCATCCATTACCGAATGGATGCTTGAGTCCAACAGGAAACATGCTCAAACTCTGTGAGGGGCTTGGAATAACTTCCTTTAAATGCGACTCCTTGTCAGCACGATGCTCCATGACTTCTGATGAGTGGAATTTCATTGCTTCACCATCATACTCTAATGTCCACTCGTCTTTTTGGGCATTGCCCTTCTCACACCAGGATGGTCTTTATAAAAGTAACGCCAATAGTTGTGGAGACTCAACATCCTGTTTGTTACCTTCGGTTGTCAACTCGCTTGCCCACAACTCTCCTAAAAACTGCACTTCTTGCGGCTCTTCCTGTTCTTCTACTTCTTGTACCTGTAAATAACTAGAAAAAAGAAACAAAATTCGGTTAGCGATAACATGAACTGCATCACTTACCCTAGGAGGTCGCACATCCTCCATCTTTTCTCGAACTATAATCTCTTTCTCTTCTAACTCTGCTTGCTCTTCCATCTTTACCGTGAAAATCGACTTGGAAAAGGAGGCGGAAGCACCATATTTTGCAGATTGTTTTGCGTCAATTATGGTTGTAAAGGTGCCTTTTGCGTGATTTCTTCCTCCACCTCTCTTCTGGAGTTTTTCAAAAGTGGTTCCTGTAGTTCCTTACCACTCCGCAATGTGATAGCCTTCGCGCTTTCTTTGGGATTGATTTCCACTTGTTCTGGAAAATTTTCAAAACTTTGTGCCTCCATTCGATTAACGATAGTTGCAATTTGACTTAGCTGGTTTTTGAAATTCCTTTGTTGATTTTCCAAATTTCGGATACTTGTTTCAGTATTCCGCTGAAACATCAAGGTATTAGCGGTCAAAGTTTGCAACATATCTTCCAAAGAAGACTTACCTTCGGCGTTTGATTTCATATTTGGATTTTTTGAGGCACGTATGGTTGTCTAAACTGCTGGAATTAAAGAGTGCTCATCTCCAAACTCATTATGATCTCCTCCATAGACATCTCATTAGTTTGTGGTGGCGATGGTGGAGGTGGAGGTGGAGCTGGAGGCGGAGGCTTAAAGTAGAACTGCTATTCATAGTAGCTCGGTGGAGAAGTGAATCCGTACTTTGTATCCTGCAAAAAGGAACATGTACAAAAAGAATAACCCAAAAATGAGCAAACTTCACATACCTTAGCTTGTTGGTCATCCTTCGGTATTTGCGCGGCTAAGGGTGTGAAATCTGCCACTTTATGGTCAAACCTGGAAGTCACAACAAATGGAAACTCATTATCATAACAAGGATAATAAGAAAAATCAGAATTGAAAGCATACTAATAGTGAGCCATGCCACTAAAAGATTGAAAAATCAGAAAGAGTTGTGAAACTGAAACAAACAGAAGACAAGGTAACCAAGCGCAACGAAACCAAAAATACAAACAAAAACAAAAACATCACTAACAAAAACTGTTAAGAAATTCCCTGCCAACGGCTCCAAAATTCGAGGTTGGAATCCACTAAGTTTCGAAATATCAACCTTAAAACTATTTAAGTCCAAGAATTTAACTAATCAACTCGATTAATTAAATCTTGTTAAAAACCTTAGTGTATGAAATGGACTAATTCATGTAAAAGGTCAACCGGATAAACACAATCAACTCAACCAAACACAACTAGGCAGATCAAGTAAATTAATGCAAACCCGAATGACATACATGAGACTTCATGTATTTCGGCACAGAATTCAAACACAAACAATCCAAATCACAAATCATTGTTTAACATCCGATTAAACTATAACCGGATTCATCCAAACATATACCGCAATCTCCAACTCGGAGGGTTTACAATAATATGACTGAAATCTAAAACGATGATTGATTACCCCTGTGAAGCTCTCGGAACTCAAACCGTAGCTACATCTTCAAGAGATCGGAGACCTAGCCACGCATCACGCCGGAGAACTCCATTGCTGCTGGAAAACCGACGCTGCTCATGACTCAGACGACGAAGGGGAACGGTGGTATGCGACGAATGAACTGACGATGCTGAAGTAGATGAAGGTGGACGTCGTCTGTTGGCTGCCGAATCTGCAAAACAAAGAAAATAAAACCTATTAGAATCGGAGAAGACGAAGAACTCGAGTGTGCGGCCGATCCTTTTAACCTAAAATGGTAACGTTTATATAGGCGCCAGCTCGGGCCGGGTCAAAATAGTGAGAAATTTTTCATATTTAGGCCGGGTACCCTACATTCGTCGCGACTAACGAGTTGATATTCGTTGCGACGAGTGGAGTTGCTTGTTAGTCGTGACGAGTTAATTAATTCATAAATTCGTTCGTCGCGACTTATGGAAATCCATGTTCGTCCCGACGAATGGAAGGATTC
>JAOSBP010000008.1:21658199-21672619 GCA_027563825.1 Erythroxylum mucronatum
ATCCAAATGAATTTAAGATTTTAAGTTTTCCAAATTCGGTGTACGCGTAGTGGAAATAAGTTCAAGCATGATGATTATGTTACATGGGCACACCAGGGAAGATTTTGTAAGTGGAGTTTGAGATGTTATAAGATTGAAAAAGGTATTTCATAATGTCTTTAAGGATTCAAGGGATTAAGAATGGAAAAAAAAATTATAACCCTTCAAAGAAATGCGAACGCTCAAGTTTCACGATTTTAAGCAAGAGAGTTGGGTTCCGGGAGCGGGATCCAACATTCGTACTTGCACCAGATGCCTCTTGTGGGATAGTAACTTTTCCTTTAAGTATTTTCATCATTTTCGGACATAGTTGGGTAATCATCTATTGATTCACTTTATTCCCATTGTCATTGTGCAAATCCAGTGGATTATCTTGTTCCGTCTCATCACTACCAGGACCAGCAATGGTAACTTGAGCAGCCATCCGAGCAGGTTTCTTTCCTCTTTCCCTTTGTACCAATCAGGATATCCTATCCTTTTCAAGCAGCTCTTGAATAAATGTCCTTCCAGCTTACAATGAGTGCAGAATCTTCTACGATTCTTCTTGTATGCTTTTGAAACCACACTAGAAATTTTAGTACCTTTATTATTGGCTGAAAATGAAATAGGATCTACAACTTGACTGGTAACTTCCTTTTGTTTTTCAATTTGTTGTATCAAATAATAAGCTCGATTAACCGAAGTTATTAGATCCATTGACAACACCTGATTCCTTACTCCTTTGTACTCATCGTTGAGTTTCAGTAAAAATTGCATAAGCTTTGACCTATTGTCCATTTCAATAAACTTTTGAGCAACTCCACAACTACAACCACAATTACACATAGGAATACCGATCAAACTATTTTACTCATCCCAGCATCTCTTGAGTTTACAAAAATAAGCAGCCATAGACATGCTTCCTTGAGTTATTTGATTCAATGTACGCTTAAGTTAATATATCAAAGGACCATTGCTTTGACCATACCTTTCATTAATTTCCTTCCACAGTTGCTCAGCAGATTGACCATATAGAAACGAATTGAAAGCTCTAAAATCATCGAGTTCAAAATCCAGCAAGTGACCATATAATCACATATAATCCATCTTCGATAATCAGAATTATCAAAATCTGGTTTAACACATGATCCATTTACAAAACCTAATTTCATCTTAACACCTAGAGCCATCTTTATGGTTCTACTCTAACCCAAAAATCGCACACCAGTAAATTGAATGGTAGTGAGCAACATAGCAGGATGATCTCCACTTAATAAAGTTAGAGGATTAATCGCACCAAGAAACGCTGCTCCAGATCCGATGCTGCCATGGACGCAGTCCAACGAGTTTGCCATCTTCAATCAATGAACTTCCTTGAATAAAACCACCTGAGAATAAGCAAATGAGCCACGAAAATTAGCTGCAATCTTCAATTCAATCATTGAAAGCTTTTACCAGTACTTACTCTATTACTTGTAGAAAAGGGGTAAAGGTAGAGGTAGAGATAAAGGAAGGGGAGATTATGGGAATAAAGATGTCAATAGGGATCACAAAGAAAATAATGATCAATTTCAAGGCAAAGGCATAGGGTGAGAATTTAACAAATCCAAAGTGCTTTAGATGCCATAAATTTGGTCATTATGTATATAAATGTTATATTGAGCCACTTAATGACAAAGTAAAGGAAGAAAGCTTAAAATTTATAGAAACTAAGGAAACCAAAATATTGTCAATGTTTTTTGGAGATGGAAAGAAAATCGAGTTAGATATTTGGTATATGGATATAGGCTATGGTAACCACATAAATGGAAACAATTCTTCTTTTTTTCTAAATGAATATTTTTATTCTACTATGAGTTTTGATCATTGTTTTATTATAAAAGTGATAAGAAAAGGTGACATTAAAGTTAAAACTAAGAATAGCTTTTATATAAGCAATCTCTAATAAGTTAGTATGTTCATGACATAAAAAATAAATTTTCACTATTAATCAATATAAAAAAAAGTGTTATCACTATTATGAAAGGTGTTTATAAAATTTATGATCATGTTAAAGATGATATTACAGTTGCTAACATGAGTTCAAATAGATTGTTTTCATTAAAGATTGAAAATATTAAATCATCTTCCTTATATAAGCAGCCTATTTGTTGACACAAAGCATTTTTTGAGAACAATTAAATCATCTAGTGTTTCTATTGTTTTTTAAATAATTTGTCCACTGTGAATGTTGTCTGGAATATGATCATATCTTAGGCCATATGTCTTTTAACTTTTTGGAGATAGACATGGGTTCTGACATGCTCGTGTCTTAAACTGTGTATCTTTATAATTTTTTAAAATCTTTCACCAGAAGCATACAAGCTAATACATAGTAGTTCTCATAAACTTTTCTTTTTATCGCACAATCTAATTTCACTCACTGTATCATACCAATTTTAGTTTAAACTATTATTCTCTTCATATTTTTACTCATAAACTCTTTTATTCTTGACTATATCATTCCTCAAACAACTCTTTTATAGTTACATAAAATACGACCTAAAACCATTCAATTCAAAATAATTTGAATACAAAACATATAAAATACGAAGAAAAAAAATATATGCACATTTTTTATAGATCACTTATGTAGTAAAAGAAGAAATATTCTTAAAATATATAAATATAAATATAGACATATGAATAGTGAAATTTCCTCGCATCTGTAATATGAAAATCATTTTTGACTACTATACATGCCTGGTATAAGAAGTAAAAGTGTTTGAAGAAAATTGAAATCAAAAGGCTTCATGAATTCAAAGCATTATTGAAGGTTTTTCACAAAAATGCTAGATAATAACTACAACAATGTTTTGCTAGTTGATTTTATAAGTTTACTTTTATGAAATGAATAGGAGTATAAAATTGGATGACTAAAAACCATTCAGAAATTATTAAGAAAAAATTTGTTTTTCTTTATATCTTATCTAGTTAATTTTGTTGCACATCTTATCTTAACTAGTTGGTTATTTCTTGTTTCAATTCAATTTATCCTAGTTTTTAGAATTTAGTTAAATATTTGATTTATACAAATCATATTTAATTGATTTATGCAAAAGAGGTTGTTATCTCTTGATATTGTTTTTGTTATGTATTTTCTTATATAAAGTCTTAAAGGCTCTACATAAAAAAAATCATTTTTTCACCTATCTTCTCCTTAGATAGATAGTATATTTGTTTTTTTAATTCTCATTCCAATTGTAGTATCAAAGCCTAATTATATTGAGAGTGAAAGCATATGAGGCAATAATAAATTGCTTTCATCTATTTCTCATTTATCCAAAAGCCACAAATTCAAATTTTATGTAATCTAATATCTCGTCTCCTAAACTATTGAGGGATTAAAGTGTAAGACTACTAAGTCATATGAGTTGCATCATATAGAATGAATCTGGTATATGTACAACATGATTTTATGATTTTGTTCATATGCATAATATTAGCATACACACATGAATCGTGATTAGAAAACATTACAAGGATAGTATATGCACTTAATTAACATATTATGGGGTATGAAAGGTTTAAAATGATTACGGTATGATTATGTATTGTTTATGTCCTGAATTTTGGTTTGATTAAATAAGTTAGTGATTTGGAGTTAATTGTTAAAAATCAGAAGTTTGAGAATTCAATGTGTAAATTGGCTTTGTGAAATTCCTAAATGGTAAAATTCAAGACAAGTGACACTTTATATTTGCGACAAGTGGTCATTTAAATTTGTGACAAATGGCACTTTAAAATTGTGACATGTGCAGACGAAAGTTAGTAATACATAGACTAATGAAATAGTGATACATGGCGTTAGTAAGTGAGTGGCAAATGGCTTAGCTAATTGGATGACAAATGGCTTGAATAAATGAGTGACAATTGGCCTAGTGATTAAGTGACAGTTGGAATAAATATTAGGTGACAAGTGGTAGTTAGAGTTGAACACATGTAGCATACCTCTTCACTTGACAAGTGTTTGGACAAATGTCCAAACCGTTGCCAAACACCTACATCCCATGATCTACCCCTTTGGATGGCCATCTTCTCTTCTTCTTTTTTTTTTGCTACATGCTATCTCCTTCTTACTCCTCACCATAGAAACCATCACTTTCTTCGCATCTTTAAGTATCTTATCCATTTCTGTTATCATCTTCACTTAAAATACAAGCAAGAACCTAACTATAGAGGAAGGATGGTGTGATATTCTTCTGCTCTTCTTTTTTTGCTATTGAAAGCACCCAAATCCCACTTTGTTCTTGGAGTTGTGCTTGTATTCTTGGAAGACTAGGTTAGCTTGATGAATGAGAAGGCTTGGAGCTAAACAAGTAAGTGATTTATTGACCTATTGTAACATAGGTTAGCATAACATTCATGATGATTGATTAGGGGTGGATGGATTAAAGAATTGGTATTATATGTGTGCTAAAAAATGAGGCATAAAAGGATAGTTTTTGTTTTGTTTTTGCATGGATGACAAATAATAGTTTTTGAGTTATGATATGGATGGGTTTGAGTTAGTATTTGAAGTGTAATTGATGTAGAAATTGAGGTATAATTGATGGAATGTTGGGAAGATGTGCGTGAATTTAGAAAAGTGGAGATGTGTGTGTGTGTGTGTGTGTGTGAGAGAGAGAGAGAGAGAGAGAGAGAGAGAGAGAGAAGAGATTGTTAGTGACAATAATGAGCAAAATTTGGTGAGTCTTAGTGTAATCAAGATGGAAGCAAAATGAATATGTAACGAAATGGGTTTAAAGGGCATGGAATCTGGAAATCCAAGTGTTTATTATGTTTCCAAGTTTGATGAATTCGTGCAGAATTCTGTTAGCTGCACTTATTAAGGCATGATAAATTGTGAGGTGGTGTTCAATATTGGATTATATGATTTGCTTGTGAATTGGATTATGATTTGTCTTGTGTTTTGACATGAGTGAGCACATCGATGATGTTTCACTCACTGAGTTCCCAAACTCATCAAATTTGCAATGTTGTTTTTCAGGTCTAGAAGAAACCTAGCTAGGCTGTCGGGATCAGTTGTATCTGCAAATATTTATAGTTAATTTGTATCTAAAACTGCATCTCTTAACTGTTGTACAATGTACATGTGAAATTCGAAGTGTAATGACATTTGTAACTCTATATGTTTGTGAATAAAAATGGAACAAAGTGACTATGGAAATGTTTGTAACATGTGCGATGCCTTAAGTCAGTTGATTGGATTGTCTTAAGGTGTCATCCTCGTAGAGTATGTTCTCGAATAACCTTCGGTATGTTAGGCATATGCTCTATGAGAGTGGTATGTTACATTTTGGTATCAGAGCTCAGGTTTAGCATCTTATGTGGGCATTTATCATAATATATGTCAAGGTACATGCATCTTAAACATGTCATAGCACACAGAGCCAACTAATCCCTAGTCTTAGTTGCATTTAAATAAGTCACACACATGAACATTTGTTAAGAGACTAAACTGTTAAAAACAATGTGAAGAATGATGATCTGTCATAATGTGAGAAAATGAAAATTTGTTAATATCTTGATATAGGAAATACTATATGATTTGATATGTTAGACATGGATTCAGTGTATTCATATTTTTGGATATAGTATCAATGCGGATGTGAATACATTGTAGTGGATTGATTGAGAAAAGTAGTGATATAGGTAGAAATGATAAGATGCAAAGTGTACAAGTAAAGTTGAACTTGAAAGAAAACCAAAATTTCTATTACCTTGAGGGGTTGAAATTGGAACTGGAATAGTTGTTTGGGTATCAAGTTGAGAGTTTATGATTTAGTACAAAGTTATATCATTGGATCTGATATCAGAATTTCATGATGGTTACGTACCTTATATTTCTAAATTGATTGAGAACATACTTATGACAAAATTTCTATGACATATTGAATGCTCTTAAGTCTTAGTCCCCATAGGTAAAATTTTGAGATGACTTAGAGTAGCACAGTGGAAGCATAGATTTATGTGGATATATTGAAATGGTAACTGCTAAGGATAAGTAACTTTTGTATAGTTATAGAATACTCAAATGTTATCCAAAATCATTTAAGATCAAGGCATCATCAGCTTAAGCTATTAATTGGTGACTTTTTAAACGTAGATCTCTAAATAAGATGCAATGATATTGATAGTACATACCAAGGCATAAGAGCAAAGGTGCATGCCTATTATTTCATCAAGCTTTAGTATATAGAACATTTTGATCATGTGAGACATGATGGTAATTGATCTTATTAAGATATTATAAACGGCTGAAAAGTAACGATGAACACAGTTGACTGATAAGGATTTTGTGAGCAGTACAGATAATTGAGGAGAAAAATCTTCTTTTGATGAAGACTTTCACTGAATTGTATCACATAGACCAAATGTCCAATTTTTAGGAATATTAATATAGTAAGAAAATTATAGATGACACATTTCAAGAATCTGAAGTATTTTAACTAAGCACATGATTTTTGATGCAACACATGACTTGGTCTCAATTACAACTTGATTACAATAAGTCCAGTAGTTGCTGGTGATTTAAATTATAATTTTATTATTTTTTGAAAATAATCATAATTTTATTATTATACTTTAGAAAAATGTATTTCCATAACTTGAACCTGTGATTTTCCAATCATAAAAGAATAATCTTATCAGTTGTTCCAAGGCTCGCCCTAAACTATCGAGATTAGCATTCCTACAATTTACCTAGAAGAATTTGACATGTCTATCTATGAATACTGTTGAATTGACAAATTAATTTTAAAAATCAGGTTTTAACATGTTTGCTTGATCACTGTAATTTGGGGGAGTCTTGAGTGATCACTGATGATGCAAATTTTTACAAAAAGATGCATCTCCACAGCTATACATTTTCGCATGTTATAAAAAGAGATATGAACATTTTGACTTAAAATTTCACTTATCCTCTAACAACCATTTTGAAGCTGAACCGACACCCTCTTGATTCTTACATTCACATGCGCTAGTTATCACTCGATTCCTCAATTAAGGCCACTTAAATTATTTGGATTACAAAAATGTTGGTGTTCTTTGATGTCCCAGGTGTGATTTTTCTAAGATGGCACCATGTCATCTAGTTCCATGTGATTTGAAAGAATTTTGAGGCATCCATAGACCCTGTATGTTTCAGGGTGTGCCTTGTCTTCTGCCAAGAAAGAATGGATTCTCTTCTTAACCTCAATCCAGCCGCATCCAGGATTTTTTTTCCCTTCCTAGCTTTTTCATCTTTAGCCTCATCTTGCCAACCTCGTCCCATCTCTTGGCATAGGCATACATTTTTGATAAAGTTATGTAAGTTGATATATCATGAGGATCTTTCTTAATGAGCAATCGTCCAATATGCTGCCCCAAGTTCTAAATTTTTTTGCAAATGGCATGCAGAACATAATGTGCTTAACAAGTTAACATCCTCAGCTGATTTCAAAGGAGTATTTTTGAGAATCTTGTAAGCTTCATCCAGTCTCCCAGCACGTCCAAGAAGATCAATCAAGCAGGAGTAGTGTTCAGTGGTGGTCATCTCATTGAAGTAATTATAGCCTTCACCAGCTAATCCCGCGTGACTGCAGGCTGATAAAACTGCAAGGAAACTTACATTGTCTAGTTTCACATTCTGCTGCTGCATTTCTCTGAAAAGCTTCAACGCTTCCAAAGCATGGCCGTAAGATCCACGTGCATCAATCATAGTGGACCATGATTCGAGATCCTTCTCTGGCAACATCCTGACAACATTAAGGGCTTCCTTCATGGCACCACACTTAGCATACATGTCAAGAAGAGATCCCATGACTGCTCTATCATTATCTAATCCATGCTCAAGGATGCACTTGTGAATTTCCTTACCCTTCTCTAAGGTAGCTAATTGCGAGCAAGCTGACAAGGTACCAACGAATGATGCAGCACTCGGTTTTAAGTTAAGTTGGCCACTTCCATGTCATCGTAGGTTTCTAATGCTTTCAAACAATTGCCTACTGCTACATATCCAGATATCGTCACATTCCAACAAACAACATCTGTTCTTGGTGTCCTTTTAAAAAGAGTTTCAGCTGACTGAATCCTTCCACACTTGAAGTATAGGTCAATAAGTGCACTGTCAACGAAGGAATCAGCCTCAATTTTGTTTCTTATTATATAGCCATGCATGAACTTTCCATGTTGAAGTTGGGCAGATCTTACGCAAGCCATCAATACACTACTTACAGTAGTTAGATTTGGTTTAGTACATTCTGCATTCATCTTTCTGAAAAGTTCAACGCACACTCGGCTATCGCCTATTGAGCTGTATCCTGCTATCATGGAATTCCAAGCAACAACAGTTTTTGTCGTCATCTGCTCGAAAACATTCTTCCCCATCTCTAAACAACTACACTTAGCATACATGTCAATGAGAGCAGAACTGACATAACCATCCAACTCAAACCCGTTTCTCACCAATTCCTCATGAATTCGCTTCCCTCTTTCCAAATCCGAAAGCCTGGCACACGATGCAATAGCAGTTGTAAATGAAACTGAGTTTGGCTGAAACCCAGATTCCTTCATCTTCTCATACAATTCCAAAGCTTTCTCGGCTTTCCCACCTTGATAAGAGCAAGAGATGACCGCATTCCAACATGCAACATCCCTTTCAGGAATTTCGTCGAACAACAGTATAGCATGCCCATAAAGATTGCACTTGGCGTACATGCCTACGAGAGAGCTACCGACAACAACATCGTAAGCAAGACCCAATCTTATCAACTGGGCATGCAACATTGTTCCATAATGTACTCTAGTTAATCCACCGCAAGCCTTTAACACACTGGGGTAACTAAAACTATCAGGCTTCAAATATGGGTGTTGCAGTAAACTACCAAAAAGCTCAAGAGCATCAATGTACATATAATTCTTGCAGTAAGCAGCCAAAAGGGCATTCCACAAAGAGATGTCAAAAAGGTTCTCTATGCTTCTGAAAACAAGCTTAGCAGAGTCATAGCTTTGACAAGAGAAGTAAAGATTTATGAGGTTCTTGCACAAGGCAATGTTGTCATGCAAGCCAAGAGTGACCACTTTTTGGTGGATAAGTCGGCCCTGAAGTAGCAACTTAGAATCGATGCACGTTCTTAAGATAGACAGTAGCTTAGACGCGTCCATACTATAATCAGCGGCGATTTGCTTAACATGCGACCACAAGTAGCAGTAACGTTTCTCCCAAATATGACATGACAGCATATAAAGGATAATTTAGTCCATTAAAATTTGATGGTGTCCATTCAAAGTCAATACATACTTGCACTAAATCTTAACCAGAATTGAATTGGGTTATTAAAAGATTGTTGTTAAGTAAAGTAGACTGAAAACTCAATTGAGTTAAATAAATGGGCTAGCGGTGCATTTTGGATGTATTTCTTCAAGTAGGCTTGTGTCTTTTCGGCCTCACTTAAATGGTGCATTCAAATAGCTCAAACAGGCCAGTGGTGCATTTTTTATGTATTTCTTCAAGTAGGCTTGTGTCTTTTTCGGCTTCATTTACTCTCCTTTTGATCCATCCACCAACCAACTCATACTTAAGAGAATTATATCTTTTTTATGTATGTAATTTAGATCTAATTAATTTTAAATACTCTTATTTTTGTTCTATCTCATTATTGTACTCTAGTCTAGACCCAAAAATATTACTTCTTTAAACTTTCTAATTATAATAATAAACCACCATCCCAACTTCAAATTTACTAAAAATGGGGACATATTACTACCTATTGTCATTATGAGTATTCTGAATCTCGAAATTATCTACTTGGATCTTCAATTGATCCCCAAGCTCTTCCTATGACCTTCACTATCGTGAATATTCAAGACCTTGTGACAATTCACAATTTAGTTTCAATACTATTATTGGATTGTTACTTGATATTGGTGCTTCTACTTACATGACATCAAACTCTCAACTTGTGGAATCAAAAATACTATATCGTTGTCCAAGTCAAGTGATTGTTGGTAATGGTCACACACTTCTTATTTTCTTTATTGGTAATTTTACTTTTCCTACTCCAGTTTGTCCACTTCACCTTACTGATGTTTAAGTTGTTCCCTAAGGCTATGTTTAGTTGGAGTTTTATAATGGAATAGAATCGAATATAATATTATTCAATTGTTTAGGATAAGGTTTTATAAAGGAATAGAATGAGATGGAATGGAAGATGGAGGTTTCATATTATATCTCCTTCTATCCTAAACAGTGAAAATGAAAAACCTCCAATTTGGAAGGTTTAGGATGGAATGTAAAATGATAAATAACTTTACACTATATTACATTATAAACCCTTCATCCAAACAACAGTTCACTATATTACATTATGAACCCTTCCATCCCTCCCAAAGAATAATTTTCTAATATTACATTCATTTACGTTCTATTCCATTATAAACTGTTCCATTCCATTAAAAATTTTACGTCCAACCAAACATAGCCTAACTTATTACTAACATGATCTCTATTGCCAAATTTGTCAAAGATAACTGTTCTCTTATTAAATTTATCTCCTTTAGGCATATTGCAAAGGATCCTCACACCAAGACACTACTCCTTGCTAGTTTCATCCATAACAATTTCTATCCTATAAAGATTCCTTTGAACTTTAAAAATCATGTTGCTCTAATTGTCACTCATGCTCCGCTGAACCTCTGGCATAAACATCTTGGTCATCCTTATTCAGTAACACTTTGTCTCATATTTTTTCTACAAAATTCAATGTAAAATTATTGTATCTCTTTTCTTATAAGGAAACATACTAGAATTCCATTTCCATTATTTTCTTATGTCTCTATTAGTCTTTTATAACTTATTCACTGTTGTTTATGGATATTTCACTTAATTCACAAATCTCAGGCTCTTTCTCACTTTTAGACTTTCAAATCAACAGTCATAAATCTTTTTGCTATCACCATTAAAAGTTTTTAATGCAATAGAGCTTGTAAACTTATTAAAGGTGTTTTTGTTCAATTTCTCAGTTCGCATGGCATTACATTATTGTATATATTTTCCTTATAATCCTTATCAAAATAGCTTTACTAAGCAAAAAATTTATCACATCCCTAATACTGGCCTTACCCTCCTTATACATACCTCTCTTCCCAAATCCTTTTGGTATGACACATTTTTTACTGTTGTTTACCTTATCAATTTGTTACCTACTTTTATTCTTCACTATAGGTCCTCTCATGAGTTACTCTTTCTCACCAAAATAAATTTATCTCTTCATGTTTTTGGATATGCCTATCTTCTATTTTTAGGTTCCTCTCATTCTGAAAAACATACACCAGAATGTACATGATTGTCTTTCTTGGATATTCCTCTACTTATAAAGCTTGTTAATATTTTGATCCTCACACTTCTAAACTATATATCTCTCATCATGTGTGCTTCCTTGAGCACACATTTCCTTATACCACCTCACCTTCTACTTCTTCTTTACCCTCTTCTTCTTCTTTGATCACCTTACATCCATTGTGTAACTCTTTTTCTTCACCTTCTCTATCGTAACCCTTTTCCTTAAATCCTAACTCTTCCTTATCATCCTCCCATTTGCATCTTATGATCACTTGCACATATGATCATACTTGTATTCCTCGTATCTTCTCTAACTTCGTCACTTATTCTACCATCACCCGTAATTCTCACAGTCTTAATTCCACTTTCTTTACCAAAGCCAACAAATTTCTTCACTAATGCCAAGCCATGCTTAGCGAGTTCAACAATCTTCATTATAAGCGACTTTGACTCTAGTTCCTCGACCTTTAAATGTTAACATTGTAGGTTGTAAATGGGTATTTTATGCACAATTACAATTACAACTACAACTGAACCGATGAGAGTACAGTTACAACTGATCACATACACTCTAAGGAATGAAAATATGGACACTAGATATATAACTAAAATTGATACATATTATTACCTGCCTCCCCTTTAAATTGTTGAATGATGACATCACACATCAAATGCCTAACTTGTAAAGAAAGTAATCAAATTGTTTCTTGTCCAGTGGTTCGATAAAAATGTTGGCTAATTGCTCAAATGAATACATATAAGTTATGGCAATATTCCTTGTATGAATTTCATCTCGCACAAAATAAAAACTATATTTTTATGATCTGATCATTCATTGTTTTTAAGAATTTGAATAGTACTTGTTATAAGTAATAGTGGGCTACTCCTTATCCACGAGGAAGTTTGATCTTAGCTTCCTATGTTGTGAGTTCTTCAGAAACTGATCATATCATAGCAGAGTCATCTACATTAAATGTGTGGGTGCATGTGTCCTTGCGTTGCTACGAATGGATTATTGCTCGAGTTGAGACACGTCTCGATAGTGAAGCCATGTGTTTGATTTATTTTTTAATAAAACAATATAGTGGTTCGTCGTTTCGTCTAAGTAACTTGAATAAAACCACATCGTTAGCTTAAAGTAGCAAACTAGCCTTTAATTATTAGGATGTCATAGCTACTGGTTGTCCCTTCGGGGACATCCGATAAAATTGGAATGATACAGAGCATATTAGCATGGCCCCTCTGAATTATGGCATGCACAGTTCGAGAAATGCGAACATAACTTTGCAGCATATCAGGTACAAGCAAAACTTTGCAGAATATCAAGTGTATTTGCCCTGCTATTTTCTTAATAACGTTGTCTTCTAAGCTTGCATCACCTAATGAAAATTTGTAGTTTTTTTTTTCTGAAGCTATAATTATTCTATTTTAATTATTTATTATTACTTTATCCTAAGATTCTTTTAATGCATTTAGTTATTTTATTACATCTTTAATGTTTATTTTGTTTTTTTGTAATATCTTCATGTCATATTTGCATGTAGGTCAAAACAGCCTCTTTACTAAATAGGGATAAGATTGCGTACTATTAAACTTCCCTACATCCCACATTTGTGTGAGGTTTAACTGGTTGTTGTTGTTATTGTTAATGATAAGAATTTAGTTATTTTAAAATTTAATACATTAGTTCTATAGAATAATTTTATAAAAATAAAAAGAATAATTTTATTAGCCTCCTAAGATCCCTAAATGCTTCTGGATTAATTTTTGGATCAAATGTTCAAATGGTGCATTCAAATAGCTTAAATGGGCTAGTGGTGCATTTTGGTTGTATTTCTTCAAGTAGGCTTATGTCTTTTTGGCCTCACTTAAATGGTGCATTCAAATAGCTCAAACAGGCCAGTGGTGCATTTTGGATGTATTTGTTCAAGTAGGCTTGTGTCTTTTTTGGCCTCACTTACTCTCCTTTTGATCCATCCACCAACCAGACTCATACTTAGAGAGAATTATGTGTTTTTTATGTATGTAATTTAGATTTAATTTTTTTTAAGTACTCTCATTTTTGTTCTATCTCATTATTTTACTCTAGTCTAGACCCAAAAATATTTCTTCTTTAACCTTTCTAATTATAATAATAAACCACCATCCCAACATCAAATTTACTAGAAATGGGAACATATTACCAGCTATTGTCATTATGGTTATTCTGAATCTCGAAATCATCTACTTGGATCTTCAATTGGTCCCCAAGCTCTTCCTATGACCTTCACTGTCGTGAATATTCAAGACCTTGTGATAATTCACAATTTACTTCCAATACTATTATTGGACGGTTACTTGATATTGGTGCTTCTACTTACATGACATCAAACTCTCAACTTGTGGAATAAAAAATACCATATCATTGTCCAAATCAAGTGATTGTTGGTAATGGTCACACACTTCTTATTTTCTCTATTAGTAATTTTACTTTTCCTAGTCCAGTTTGTCCACTTCACCTTACTGATGTTTAAGTTGTTCCCTAAGGCTATGTTTAGTTGGGGGTTTTATAGTAGAATAGAATGGAATGTAATATTATTCCATCGTTTAGGATAAGGTTTTATAATGAAATATAATAGGATGGAATAGAAGAGGGAGGTTTCATATTATATCCCCTTCCATCCTAAACAGTAAAAATGGAAAACCTCCAATATGGGGGGTTTAGGATAGAATGTAAAATAATAAACAACTTTACACTATATTACATTATAAACCCTTCATCCCTCCCAAACAATAATTTTCTAATATTACATTCATTTACGTTATATTCCATTATAAACCGTTCCATTCCATTCTATTCCATTAAAAACTTTACATCCAACCAAACATAGCCTAACTTACTACTAACATGATCTTTATTGCCAAATTTGTCAAAGATAATTCTTCTCATATTAAATTTAACTCCTTAGGGCATATTGCTAAGAATCCTCACACCAAGACACTACTCCTTGCTAGTTTCATCCATAACAATTTCTATCCTATAAAGATTCCTTTGAACTTT
>JAOSBP010000008.1:21708086-21745960 GCA_027563825.1 Erythroxylum mucronatum
ATACAAGTCACACACAATTCAAGCAACATGCATTTGCTCTTGGCACAAAAACTATAGATGGTTTACCCACCTCAAAACTTGCAAATTTCCAAAGATGACTAATTTCCTTCCCCTTGGCTTTGGAGAGAACCTTGATTCCCTAAACACAACACAATTATCATTAACACTCTATAAATTTCGAAATTCCCCAAATCTCAAAACCCTAATATGGGGCTAACTTCATTCAACCTTCAATCTAACATTTCCATACTTCATCTAAGCTAGAAACTCAACTTTAAGGAAGAAAACCTCAAAAACCCTATACATTTACTATTCATCATCTTCAACCTTGAGCTTTCTCTCTCTACTCTCTTCTCCAACACAAACCTTACTCATTTCTTTAACAAAACAAGTAGAAAAGTGTTGGAAACTTACCTAAACCTTGGATTCTTGCTTTTTCCTTTGATTTTCCTTCTCTTTTTCTTCTTCTTTTCTTCCTCTCTTCTTCTCCTCCACGCACCCTCCTTCTCTTCTCTAGGGCCACGACACTCTCTCCTCCCTCTCTTCTAATTCTCTTTTTATTTTCCTCTTGGGACTTCCTATTTTACCCTTCACTTAAGGGCTTCTTCCAACTTTGCCCTTAGTTACATTCTAACTCTTCCAACTAACTCTTTCCTCTTTTAGTTCTAGGCTAACTAACTCCTAACTCTATCTTCATTTAATACACTTCATTTAACTCTAACCTACCAAACTTACCACATTAATTCTAATTTTACCTAACTCTTAAATCTAACTTAAATTTCTAATCAAACAAATTCTAAAATTTTCAAACCACAATTCAAACATAATAAATCAATTAAACAAATTCAAACACAAATTACCAAATAATCACTTGAAACAAAATAAATGGAATAAACAAATTGAGCAATTAGGTCAAGGCCTAACAGATCGATACCTGATTCTTGTGCTTTATCTAATGGGTAAGTTAGTTGGAGGAGGTTGAGGATAATTTGGGGTAGGTTCGGAAGTTGGTTACTCATTTTGTTATAATTTTTGCATCATCCGTAGTTGGTGTATCTGGTGTATGTTAAACTACAAGTGTAATTATTGAAAGGTAATAAAAGTCACTAGGAAGTGTTGAAATAGAATCATCATGAGGGACCAAAAGAAGGGGAGTTGTGTCATTTTATAGTGTGGCATTGGCGGTAGTCTGGGCATAAGGATATATGGATTCATGAAATATGACATCTCTAGAAACAAAATATGACAACTCATACAACTTGAAAGCCTTTTAACTAGTTATGTAGCCAATAAAGATGCACTTGAAGGCTCTAACATCAAATTTATCCTTATGGGGATGTATATTTGTAGCACAACAGAGACAATTAAAGGTCTTAAGATTGATATAGGTTGGTAGCTTTTTGTACAACATTTTGTATGGAGTTTTCCATAACAATATAGGGGTTGGAAGTCTGTTTATGATATAGGTAGCTACCAAAATTGAACCCCCCAAAATTTCTTAGGCATTTTGCTTTAGAACATAAGAGGTCGAGCGATCTAAATGAGTTGCTTATGCTTTCTTTCAGCTACTCAATTCTATTGAGAGGAGTATAAACAAGATCTCTGGTGTGCGATTCCTTTGGTTTGAAAGAGGTTTGAGCATTCTTGATAAACTCACTCCCATTATCATTCCTAATGGTTTTGACAGTGGTTTGATACTAGTTTTCAACAAGGGTAAGGAAGTTTGCAAGGGTTTTATTCTGTTGTGTTTTGTGGTGAAGTAGAAATGTCCATGTAGCCTTATTATAGTTGTTGGCCCCTGAATTCTCTTTTATTGAATAAGCATGAATTTCAAATTCTATTTTAAGGTTTAGATTTAATTGTGGTTTGTAGCAGGAATATTGTTTAAATGAATGGAATAAGATGTATTAATTGAAGAAGGAAATGTGCAAGGGCATTATAGGAAGATCACTTAAGGTTTTGAGGTTAAAGGCTTATACTGAGGGGTAATTTAGACTTTGTAGAATTGGTAAGAATAGAAAATAGAAGGAAAGAAAATAGAAAGAGGAGGGAGAAGAGGGAGATTGTCGTGGGTGAAGAGAAAAGAGAAGAGAAATTAGGGTTTTGTGAAAGTCTTGAAGAGTTGAAGGATCTAAGGCTAAAGCAAGTAAGTTTGAGTTGTTTTCTTCTTGTTTTGAATAGATCTACTTAAATATAGCTTGTTTGATGTGTGATGTTGTGGTTGTTTGAAGTAAGAAAGTGTTATGATTTAGGGTTTTGTTTAAGATTCAATTATGACGTTTTGTTTGATGTTTGTGTGTTGGAATGAGGTTAGAAATGACTTAAGAATGTTGTTCGAGGGGTTAGATGTGTTGTTTGGAAAGATGGGGAGAGTATGGAAAGAAATGTTGAATATCAGATTTTCGGGGATTCTGGAGCCGCACGTCATGACCTGCAGTTGCAGACGTCGCGACGTGTTTCGGCTTGTACGTCACGACGAGCTTTCGCTTGCACGTCGCGACGTGCGCCAACATCGCGACGTACCCCGGGTTCCTCGTCGCGACGAGCTTCAGTTTCCAGCATAGACGCAATTTAGTATTTTGGGCATAACTTTGGCTACAGATGTCCAAATGAAGTGATTTTTGATTCGTTGTGAACTAGGGACATAGGGCTACAAGATGAATGAAGTATTGGAATTTTAATTCAGTCCCTAAGGATCTCCAATTGTGGTGGGATGTTGAGCAAGAATCTTTGTTTCAGCTTAAGTTTTAGTTCAAGTTGTTAAGTTTAACATTCCGAATTCTACACCAAATTGAATGGAATTTTGGTTATTGTTCAAGGTAATCAAGTGGGGCAAGTGAGGCAAGAGGAGCAAGAAGAAGGACACATTTGAGCAAGTAGCAAGCAAGGATTTTCCGGTGGGTTACAATTTTATGATTAAGTAATAGGCCACTAACGTTTTCTTTCAACTGATAGAAATAAACGATTTTCAACTACTTCATGAACATACTTTATAACTCTTTGAATGCATTGAGAGAGTGTTATGTGCTTAACATGAGTTTATTACATTGATGAATCATGGAAATGATTTCTGAAAAGAATCAAGTTTCGAAAATTGCCATTTTGGGCAACAAGTTTACAAGAATATGAAATACATGTTATGTGGGTTTAGTCTGGTCCATTCTGATGTCAAGTGCACTTTGACTTAAGGCTTCTCCCGCCTACTCGCTAGTGGCAAGGGAGCTCCTTCAAAGACTCCCTCATGTTCACGACTACACAAGACTACTGTGTGGACTTGTGTTAGTTCGTTCTGTTCACGACTACATATGACCCTTTTGGAAAGTGTGCTAGTTCGTTCTATTTATGGACCTTCCAGACTATTTTGATGTGCATAAGTGATCATGATACATTGACAAGATTTATGCATACATGGTTTGCATTAAGAAAATCTTTGATGAAAGAATACATGCTTTGTGATTTACAATGTGAATTTTTGTTAACATGGAAAATTATGTTTCAATAGTTTTGCGTATTACTGGTTATAAAATTGCTACCCACGAGCTTTTTAGCTCACCCCCCATTCTCCCTCCCCACGCAGGTGATGAACAAGAGTTCGAGTAGGTCAAGAGTTCGATATCACTCCGAATTAAAATCTTTTTGTGTTTTTGGTTAGATTTTTGGGAATTCAAGGCTTTAGCCGCATTTCAAGTACATTTTGTATTTTTGGGATCTTGAACTTAACTGATATAATATGGCTTGAAATGCCATTAAAGCTTTGTAAAACACTCATTTTTTTTATTAATGAAATTTCTATTGAATCTGGAATATTGCATGGGTTTATGCTTTAGTTAATTTTTGTTCGGGACTGATTTAATAATGATTACATATAGTGGAATAGTTTGGGGTCGGGTGTGTTCGTCCCGACGACGCCCATTTGTGCTCCCGAATGAAATTTTCTTCAAAAATTGGAACTATCAAGTCTTTCCTCCCCGCTTTCGTTTCGGGCTTCCGCGTCCAATGTTGGGCTCCGATAACGGGGTCCAACAATAGTCATCAACAATAGTTAAGACATAATGTGCTCCAGAGATGGATGGGGTTTTATATGGTCCACATATATGTATGTGGATGAGATCAAAGACTGTTGGGCAACCCGCCCCCATGAGACACGTGTCAGACATCCTAAATGACATCCGAACGCCCATCCCACAAGGGCGGCGTGCCCCCACCAGTCAATCACTATAATCAAACTCATTTCTTCTATTTCAGAAAAGATTTTGGGAAACCTCAAACCAGAATTGCAATTTGAATTCTTCATAACATTTGTTCCTCTTTGTCTTAAGTTTCTAATGACACCAAATTGAACAAAATCATTCAATTTGGTTCAGGAATCTGAAAGTTACAGCCTAAACATTTTCAAAATGTATAAACTGAAACAGTTGGCAGGTCGCGATCACGCATTGCATTTGCACGATCGCAATTTTCGCGTAAGTCCGCAGAGTCGCTATCGCGACTTCTCCCTTCCTGCTTTTCTTCTTCTGACTTGTATTGATAAAATGGGCAGAACTTTCACTAGAGATATCAGATTAAGGTCATTCTTAGACCGTTTCAAAGCATACTTCTAGATCTACAAATTCCCTGAAGACCTCGAAAACAATTTTTGCCTCTATAAGGGTTAAAATTTCAAAACAATGTAGTTGTCCTGAAATTCCATCCTAAGCAACATCACTAAATTCTAATGATCATATCTCTCAACTCCAATGTCCAAAAATTTCATACTATATATCATTGGAAAGCTATAAAAATAATCTACAACTTCCAAGAAGACAAATTTATCCAATTCAGCCTAGATCAATACAGTATTTCCCTTGAAATTAGAACACACATTCTTACCCCTATGGAGAATTTGGAAGTTAAATGAACAAATTTGAAATATCATCGGCAAAACACAAACATACTTCATTAACATTAAAATATAAGAGTTTTTACAAGGCTTTAATGGGCATTTTCAGCCACAATACATCAATATCTCAAAATGTCAAAATACAAAAAGATACATTAACAATAATTTGCTCAAAATGCAACTAAAGCCTTATAGTTACAAATCTAGCTTAAAACACAAAAAGATGCAAATTTTTAGAGTGATGCCTCGATTCTCTTTCACTCGATCTCTTGCTCGTTACCTAGATATAGGAAGGAATGGGGTGAGCTTAAAGCTCGTGGGTAACAATTTTATAACTAGTAACAAGCAAAACCATTGAAATAATTATTTCCATTTTAAACATTCACATTAATGCAAGACATGCACGCATCACTCTTAACACATATCATGAGCATATAATCACATCAAAATGGTTTAGGTAGATCCAAAAACATAACGAACTACATAATTCTACATAATAGTCCTATGTAGTCGTAAACTTGAGGGAGTCTATGAAGAAGCTCCGTGCCACTAACAGGTAGGTGGGAGAAGCCTTTAACTTGGTCAACGTGCACGTGACATACTTGAATAGACTATACCAAACCCACATAACATGTAATTCATGGATTGAAAACAGTTTGCCCAAAAAGGCACATTTTGGAAACTTGATTTCATGAACTTGCTATCCTTTTACAAATCATTTTCATCTTGCATTTCATAGTTCATAACACAATTCATATATGACACATGTAGCACATTTTCAAACCACTCAAAGAGCAATAAATGCACATTTAAAAAGAAGTTGAAATCATTTATTTCCATTTCTTAAAAAAAACATTAATGGCTTATTACATAATTATAAAAATGGAACCCACCTTGAATTTCCTTGCTTTAAACTTGCTCAAATGTGCCTCTCTTTTTGCTTCTCTTGTCTTTCTTGATTTCCTTTTCATAAGCAAAAATCCCAAATTCAATAAGGTTGCAAAATTGAAAACCCACAAGGCACATTTACTAAACTTGATCCTAGAATACCTAAATCCATGCATTTCTTAAGCTTCATAAATGAAAACCCCTTCCAAAATTCAAAGGATTAAAAATGCTCTTACCTTAAATCTTCACCAAATGAAGAGATGTTTGGCCCAATTTCGAGCTCTTATCTTCCTCTTTCTTTTTCCCTTCTTGAACAACCTCAAAATCTCTCTTTAAAAGTAAGAAAAGATGAAACCTAGCTCAAAACTCCTTTATTTTCTCTACTTCACTGAAACCTCTCTTCCTCTCTTCCTCTCTTCCTCTTTTCTTATTTTCGTTTTTTCTTCTTCTTAGGACAAGACAACACTTGTCTTCTCCTTGTTATACCCTTAATGAGTGTAAAAGGTCCATTTTATCTTTCCTTATATGCCTTATGTCTTAAATGCTTAAGTGATCTTCCAAAAATGCCCTTATCCGCTCTTGTTGCTTTTAATCCATTAAACACCATACTATACTCTAACTAAATTTTAATTTCTCCTTATGCTTGCAAAAATCATGGACTAAATTCTAAGAAAATGAAATAAAACAAAATAAATAAACAAATAAATAACGAAAAATTTTTGGGGTCCAACAAAGACGTGGTAGGAGGTGGTTTGACTCTTGCAAAATGGCAATCTTTGTTGTTTGGATAGAGGACAAACATCATATGGGGGTAAATGCATTAAGTCGATAGAAGTGATACCAGTAATGTGCTTTATGACAGCATAAGCTACATGACCTAGCCTGATGTGCCAATGATGTAAATTTGTTCCAAACTCTTTATTTGTATGTTCTATAATGGTACATCCTAATTGCTTAGGTTTATGATAAACTACTTCCTTTGCACTTTGAGTAAAAGAATCAATTGTATCTTTTAAAAAGCTTGATTTGTCCAGAATCTAAAGACTTCCTACTACCAGAATCTTCTCAATCAGTAGGTCGTAAAAAATGCAAAAGGATGGATAAAATGTGATCTTAATAGCAATTGAGTTAGTAAGCTTATGAATTGAAATCCAATTAAATTCAAAACTAGAAATATGACAAGCAATGGCAAGAGGAATTTATGGTAATATCACCTATATGATGAACCATTTTAACTAATCCATCAGGGAAGAACACTAGTTTATAGTCTTTTGGAATCTTAGGCAGATCAAAGAGGCTAAATTCGGATGCCATATGATTTGAGGCTCCTGTATCAATTATCTATGAACCAAGTTCTACAAATTCAATCAAACTAAAAGTAAAATTAAGTACAAAACTTGTAAAGTCTACTAGATGAGCGAAATTGATGCAGTGGCTATCCTCACCAATATTTATTCCCTTCCTATACTTCATAACCTCTTGTTGGATAACATTTGTAAGTTCTACAATCCATCCAGGTGTCTTCTAAATTATTTCATACTTATCAGTATCTTCAAATGGTGTGTCAGTAAGGTTAGCCATCATTTTTAGTTGTTTCTTTCCTTTTTGTTCCATGTTGCCCTTATACCACTCCAGATATCCATATAGTTTGAAGAAAGTTTCTCTCATATGTCCCTCTGTGTTACAATATCACAAAATTTGTCTTTCTTTGTTTCTCTTTTCTTATCACTCCATTGATTGCTTTCTTTGTTATATTCCTTTCCACCTTCCTTCTTGAATCCATGACTTTTGGCCAGCAAAGCACTATGTTTAGAGACTTTTTAACCCTTAAAATCATCGAATAACCCTTATTCACACTAAGCACATGATCCATCAAAAGGATCCAATTTTTCACATGATCAAAGGAATCATTCAGACCCATCAAGAACTAAATCAGTCAACTCATTTGATTAATATGAAATGTGGTGTAATAGCCCAAACTACCTGCCCACAGATACTACTCGCTTTGGGTTGCCCATCGGGCTAAGGTCCTCACAGTTTTGCTCTTCTCGCACCCGAGAAAATACGTCTGTAAGGAAGAGATATTCGCACTCTTGTAAGGTGTACTTTATTATCCTCTCCATATATGAGATCTTATAATTCACCCCCCTTAGGGCCCAATGTCCTTGCTGGCAGAATAGGTCGGGAACTGGCTCTGATATCCTTTGTAATAGCCCAGATCACCCGCCCATAGATACTTTTCTCTTTAAGTTGCCCATCGGGCCAAGGCCCTCACAGTTTTGCTCTAAATTTAACCCTTAAAATCATCAAATAAGCCTTATTCACACTAGGCACATGATCCATCAAAAGGATCCAATTTTTCACATGATCAAAGAATCATTTAGACCCATCAAGAACTAAATCAGTCTACTCATTTGATTAAAATCAGATGTGGTGTAACAGCCTAGACCACTCGCCCACAGATACTGTCCGCTTTGGGTTGTCCATCTGGCTAAAGTCCTCACGGTTTTGCTCTTCTTGTACCCGAGAAAACACATCTATAAAGAAGAAGTATCCGTATCCTTATAAAGCGTACTTCATTTTCCTCTCCAAATGTGAGATCTCACAATCCACCTCCCTTAAAGCCCAGCGTCTTCGTTGGCACAATGGGTTAGGAACTGGCTACCATCTGTAACAGCCCAGACTACCCAAGCAAAATCATGAAGGCCTTAACCCAATGGGCAACCCAAAGTGGACAGTATTTATGGGTGGGTGGTTTGGGCTGTTACAAATGGTACCAGAGCTGACATCAAAAGATGTCTCACGACAGTATAAACCCAGCTCACGTTCCCTATTGGTGAGTGAACAATCCAATACTTGGTGAATTCTGCTTCACAATGATAGAAAGAGGTATTCGTACCCTTATAAGATATACTTCGTTCTCCTCTCCAAATGTGGGATCTCACATGTGGTCTTTGATGAACCATATGTAAATTCTAGAATTGGTAATAAGCGGCTCAATTCATCTCATAATTTCTTTAATCTGGTATAGATGAAGGCATCAACTAACTCCTTGGAGATGGAATTTAGTATCCACGTTGTTACCATGTAATCAACCCGAAACTAATGTTCATATTCTGGCAATGTGTTAGTCAAGCTGGATTTTCCATTAATGAATCTCAATTTCATCTTAGCTCATAAGTCAATTCTTATAAATCTTGACCATGACATGTAGTTGGTTCCATTAAAAGGAGAAGAAACAAAAACCATATTAAGGTAATCTGATGGTTGAAGTTGTAGAGGATCTTCGATAATTTGGCTTTTATGCTCTTGTCTTGTTTCCTTATTGTGACCATTTTCTACCATGATTAGTAGTAGCCAGTGTTTTGAAACCCAGACCGGACATTGAATCGGAGGCCTTACTGGTCACCAATTTGACCGGTTCAATCACCGGTCGAACCGGTGTGACGTCATAATTATATTTAATTATATATAATATTAATAATATTAAAATATATATATATACCAAAAAATTAAAAAAAATTATTGAACCAGTGGTCGAACCGGACCGGTCCGACCGGTCAATTGACCGATTTTGACCCGTTCTCACTGGTTCAATTGAAAACCAATTTTTAAGAGTGAACCAGACCGGATAGCTGACCAATCACTGGTCAAACCGATCGAACCGGCCGATCCGGTCCAATTTTTAAATCAGAGGTAGTAACTAGTTCTAGTTGAATGGGTATTTTATCAGCAACCAAAGATCGGATGCTCAGATACCATGAGCAAATGTCAACTTAACAATTGCCTTTAATAGCACTTAAAGAAATTACTAAAGAACTGAAAATAAGGCAATGAATTCTTACACCCTTTTGTTGATGCTTATGCCTTTATTTATATACAAGTTATAATGAAGAAAAACAAAATTGTCGCTAAACTAACTCATCAACTTGTCTAACCATCTGTTAACTAACTAACTTGTTTAACTGCTTTAACAACTAACAGCATAGTTGGTTTGTGCTAAGATTACGTGACTACGTTATAACTTAGATATGCTACGTTATAACTTAGATATGTACACTATCTTAAATCCAACTTGGAGTACCGGCTTACATTACACCCCTTATTTCTTCCAGTAATTCTTTGATCAATGAGATAGGAAATTTTCTCTTAACAATGTACTTGTTTAACTTTCGATAATCCATATACATTCTCCAGGTGATGTCTTTTTTTCTTGATGAGGATTACAAGTGATACGTAAGGACTGACACTTTTCCTGATGAACCCTTGCTACGTTAACTCCTATACCGATCTCTCTATAGCATCTTTTTGCTCTCCTATCTATAGGGTCGTATAGTTTATACTCCAGGTTTGAGAGGGATACATGATCTTATGCTCTTTTCGGTGGTAATTGCGTCGGTTCTTTAAAAACTTCCTCAAACTCCGCTAACAAGTTTTGTTGTTATTCTCTTGTATTAAAGTTGTCTTCTAATATGACCTGTTGCATATGAAACTCTAATAGGTATGATAGACGAAGCATGAATAATGTTCTCTTACTAGAATTTTCCATTAGTTTATGGAGGCCTTTTCTTGAAATCTATGTAGCTTTTTCTTCAGGGTTACCCATTAGTTTCACCGCCTTGCCTTCCCATTAGAACTCCATGATGCATGTCTTAAAGTTGCATAATAGATCATTGAGGGTTAACAACCACTGAACTCCGAAGACCATGTTGCAGCCTCCTAGCTTGATGATCAATGCGTCCGTGGTGAATTGCAGTCGTAAAATTCTTGCACAATTGTCTGCAGCCCAATTTTAAATCGCCTCCTACTGTATTACTAAAGGGGGTATTTTGAGTACTTCCATATTCCCCTTTCTGATAACCTTTTCATCCAAAACGGTGTGAGTACTTCGGCTACCTATGAGGATGTGCAGAGGCTTCATTTGGTGACTCCTCGTGATTCTTAATTGCTTATACTCCTTTTGGTCTTTTAATCCCCACATTGCTTTGAGGGATAAGTTGGGATTGAAGGGCACTCCTTCCTCTTGCTCCTCGCTTGCTGGCTCTCCTTTAGTTGCTTCCTCATCTTCTACCATGTACAACTGAAATTGCCTTTTCTTGCACCTGTGTCCCGGAAAGTACTTCTCATCACACTGGAAGCATAATCCCTTGGCTCTCGTTTCGTCAAATTCCTTCCTAATTTTTACTTTTGTCCCCTTTGATATCAACTTTTATGAATATTTTAGCTCACTCGCGCACTCAGCTACAAAAGTGGGCGTGAGGTTTCGTTAATGTAAACATTAAGAGAGAAGATGAAGCAGAAAGGACAACTAACTTTTTTCTGATTTTTCATTGTGTAGTGAGTTCGTTACAACAGGCAATAGAGAGTACAAGATGATTCTAGATAGCAACACGTGTCTCTCGTATCGCTTAGTTGTTATAACCGTTGCTAATACAATGCGTATCTGTTTTATTTACTACTATGGAGTCCAGCTTCCTTCCTCGTGTTCGTGACACACTTTGTGGATAATCTAGACCATTCATTGGGGAATGCTCACATGGCTATGGAAGAAACTCATCAAGTTATTTCTGGTTCGAGATTGGTGGGCTATTTGTTGGATGGACCACCAGAATGCTCCGTCAACGTTTTTATTGTTCAGATCAAGAATTGAAAGAAACAGGAGATCTCCATCAGTAATTTGTGTGTGAAACATGTCCGCTGCATGTACTCTTTATAATTGAATGGAAAATTTACCTGCAGAAATATAAGTGAAGAAAGGATTGTGACAAGCCTGGAAAAAAAATCTGTAGTTGAATACTCTTACGAATTTACAAGGCAGCTGTAGCTGAATTTCAACGAAAGCAAAGCAACCTGCTAAGAATATACATTTCTCAACCCTCCTCCCCATCCAAAGGCGTGCATATAGGGAAAAAAAATATTGGAAATCTTATGGAAAAAAACAGAAAAAACAAAAGTAACACAATCAAACATGTATAATTCTCACTTACACCAACTAGCTTCTCTAAACAAGCTGAACATTGAATTGGTGAAGACACAATTTGATCTCCCTGCAAGCACAGCTTGGAACTTGAAAATAGCATTTCCTATACAGAGACTCCTACTTGCTAATGACCCAAATCTTCACTGCCAACAACACTTGACTTGTCAACCATGCGCACGTTGTACTGTTCATAAACTCTCGACCTATTCTCCGCCCACCACTGTTCTGCTTGTTTCTCACTGAACCGCTTTCGACTGGTACACAAATTCCCAGTAATGTCAACTCAAGCATAGGTATATCAATCATGAAAGATTCACTAATAGCGTTATCTCTTTTGAGATCTCAAGCAATTGTTTCATAGATGGGACCAAAAATAGAACCGGAAGCCTATACTGTGTAGAAGTTATCAAATACAACTTCCAGTCTCCCATGTTTACACCTACAATACTTGTAGTGCTCAAATAGAAAAATGAAGGTGAAAGACAATAATGCATCTCCAAATAATCAAAAGATCATAGAATGAAACTTTCGTTAAATGGAGTCCCTTCACGATTTGTTTTTACTAAAGACTGACAAAGAAAAAGGGTGTCTCTAGACACTTGTTAAATAACTTAAATATGCTTTTAAGTTCCATGAGGATTTCATATCCCTCTTACATATAGATTTTGTACCCCTCTCCCATATGGTCAACATATTGTACACAAACGGAGAATAAGTATTTACTTGATATGCTTAGATATTCTTAATGATTAGGTCAATATAACCAAAGAATGAAGTGTGCTTGCAGCGTATACAGGAAGCATAAGCATATGGTTGAAGTCAACATACCTAAAGCGTACTCGCTTAAGATCCTTGCCACCTCCTGGCAGGCGTGTAAGTGTTATGTATACACCAGGCTCATCTTGCTCAACCCATTCAGATTCATGACGCGATTCACCTTCTCTTGTTTTGTTCCCATTTCTAGACGCTGCTTCTACATGGCCTGTTTTGTTATGACTTGAACTGCGGTTACTTGCAGTGCTGGAACCATTAGAAAGTGACTGGCTACTTAACCCATTCATCTCATGTTCTTGGCCTGCTATTTGGCCATTCGGACGATCAATAGTAACATTAGAAATGTCATTGAAACTAGGACTTGAACCAAAGGAAGTAAATGTAGGTGATTTAACATTCCGGGTTGCTCCCACAGGTAGCCTCTCAGCCATGTCTTTTAGCTATTAGAACCATAAAGAGATAATCCATTATCAGCAGTTTGAAGCATCATCGAATTTACAAGTATTGTGAAGCATCTAAGTTTAAAAAGATAGTAGTCAATTTAATTTTCTGAAATATTGATTAAAGCTCACAAGTTGTCAAAGATAGACATATCATTAAAATTTGCAACTAGTCCAATCACAGAATAACTAAAGGTCAATGGACAATGAATGAGCTACCCATGAACAATCAAATGCAGGCACCACAAAAATGAGGCTGAAAAACTTGGTCATTCCGGAGTAAGAAGTATCATATCCAATACGTAAAAATTCACACATAGAGAGACTCATCACTTGCAGGGACCATTATTAACAAAATTAAGATCACTTCCTGAATGCAAAGCGTGCAATTCACTTATCCAGAAGCTTTTTATCACATCTTTACATTATGAGTCTCTAATAGTAAATGCACACATTATTTTTTCAGTTAGGTTATGTTTGGATAAATAACGTTTGACCAACATTACCTAACACACTTTCTCCATAAGATCTTGACCTTTTCAATCAAACAAATGGCGGTGCAAATCACTAATTACATTAAAAAAGTTAACCATGTTAATCAACAAAATAATCTTACTTGAGCAGTCAGAGACTTGATCACTTCTTTTGCTGCTTTGCATTTAGCAGTCTCCTCTCCTGCAAAGGCAATTGCTTCCTTCAGTTGTTTAGTGGTCCTTTCCAGCTCAACCTCTTGGTGTTGGGCTTTGCGAGTAAGACTCTCAACCTGAGAAACAAAGATATATAATGCATAACAAACCAAGCAGAAAACCTTAAACATAATACAAGCTTGCAGTGTATCCATTGAAAAGATGGGGTCAAATTACTACTGAAATATATTATCATTGTGCTAAAATTGAATCTTAGCAACTTTTCACCAAGTCATTCACTTATCACTTTAGATATGAAGAATCATAGTTGTTAAGTCAGAGGTTTAAATCCCATTCCTGCGTGAAACACTAACAATAGATCCTGAAAATGCCTGATTACTTTTGTGATTTTCATGCGAAAACAAAATGTAAATTGTTGGCCAGTCAAATAAAGTCCACCCGTAATCTCAGTGAATAAAAGGGAACTAGAAATAGAATTTGACTATACATCTCCCACTTTAATAATCGTATCTATAGCAAAAATTAAGACGAACATATAAAGATACAAAAAGATGGTCCCGTGCATGTTCATAAAATAGCTCGTTTCCAGTAGTCTGTAAAGGTTAAACAAAATAACTCATAGTGAAAAGGTAAGGTAGCAGCTCCTTAAACTTTGCCAGATGTCATGTTGCCCTTTCAATTTTACAATCTAAAATTAGAAGGGGAAGGACTCAGATATTGGCCATCATTACAGTCCTGAACAGACACAAAAATGAACAATGATGGGGACAAAAGCATAGGTACCTGCGCCCTCAATTTGATAACCTCTTGACTAAGACTTTCATTTGTTCTTTTAGCATCATCCACAACAATTTTTGGTGAGGTAAGTCCACCAAGGGTTGGGGTTGGTGTTGTTGAGCGTGGTGGGCTGGCTCGCCTGGATATTGGAGATGTTGCACGAGAAACAATTCTTGATCCAGGAACTGAAGCTGAGAAAAACTTCTTGGATGAACCAAACATTGGGTTAAAAGATTTAGATATATTAACTCCCCACTGGGAGCCCCCATTTGGAACAGGTGAAACACGGCTGCTATTGAATTCTAACTTCTTGTTTCTCTTAGACCGGGTTTCAGCTTGCTTCAAGGACTCCATTGATGCATACCTAGCAAGCTGTGCACGAGATCTGGAGTCCAACTTCTCATCTCTGTCAACAACTTCACTATTCCCAAGATTGATGCTACCTCTCCTACTTATAGAAGAATGAGACGAACCATCAGCTTCAATGTTTTTTCTTATTTTATTGAAACAATTATCACAAACTCGATATGGTTTGTTGGGATTTGGAGCCATAGAAGCCTTAAGAGACTTCTTACTACTGCAAGAATGACAAAAAACAAGTCCACAATTATAGCAATTGTGCCGTTTTCTTTTGAAATTAAAAGGCAGGCGGCAGCCAGAACACATAGACTGATCCACACCAGAGACCCATTTGTGAAGGCAGATAGCTGCAGTAAAATTGGTGCCACAAGCAATGCTCTTTACTTGTTTGTCTTTAAGGGCTTCTACCAGTTTTGGGGAATTCCTATCATCAGTATCCCCATGTCCCAACCGTCCATTTGCTCCCTTTCCCCAGGTATAAACCTCGGTTTTGGAAGTTAAAACTGCAACATGATAGGCACCGCAAGCAATCTCCTCAACAAAACTCTTGGAGAGCTTCCCTTCAACACGAACAGGAAGCTTTACATCAGCTTGGGTATTTCCTAACTGGCCATAAACGGGACTTCCCATTGTGTAGACATGGCCTGAGGTTGTAAGTGCAACTGTCAGACTATGTCCACAGGCGACTTGACAAAAATTGGGTTCAACAAGAGCCGCAACACATGTTGGAACCAGTCTTGGTTCCTTATCACCATGTCCAAGTCGACCTTTATCTCCATCACCCCAAGTGAACAGTTTACCTGATGAGCAATTGCTGGAACTTGAATTACCAACCATAACTTCTACAACCGCCGCAGTATGCCAAACACCACATGCTGCTCGCACAGTTCGAAGCCCCTTAAGGGATTCCACTTCCCTAGGTAACGAAACACTTTTCCGGTCCCCATGTCCCAGAACACCGAATGTCCCATCACCAAAAGTGAACAATTGCCCAGAGGAGGTCACGACAGCTGTATGCCATGGTCCACAGGAGATAAACGAAACATGTATGCCTTCCAAGGGCCCATTCACCCTTTTTGGGACCCAATGGCTAACTTCATTTCCATGTCCAAGAAGACCAAAATTATAAGTGCCATCTCCCCATGTATACAGATCACCAGAAAGGGTCACAGCACATGTATGGTACTCCCCACATGCTACAAGCTCAATATTTGAATTACTGAGAGCATCAAGAAGCTTCGGGTGCAAAACATCAGCGTCCACACCATGCCCAAGCCTGCCTCCTGATTCCTCTCCCCAGGTAAAAATTTCTCCTTGTTTGGTAACCAAAGCAGCATGTCGTCCACCACAGGCAATGTTCTGAACATCAAGTACTACAGCGGATTCCAAGGCTTTAGGCAACAGAGAATCCATTTTTACACCAAAACAATTTCCAACTCTATGTATACCACCCCCCAGGATGCCATCTCCTGTTCCTTCTCCCCACATGAAAACATCCCCCAGGGCATCACCTTCATCATGACCAGAGCCTTGGCTAGATGAGCTAACAGCACTTGATAGGCTAACTCGAAAAGTATCCATTGCCATTGCTTTCATATGACCATGTACACTATCCGAACCTCCTGATGACAAAGACACAGAGCCACTAGCAGAATCTGAAGGGAAAAACCCCTTGGGAGGAACTGTATATAGTATTACATCTGAAAATGCCTTATCTAGACCATTCTTAGGAGGACTTTCATAAGGACTATGTATTCGGAGATGATCGCCATCCTGAGACACATAAAAAGAAGCCCCTTTATTAAAATTTACAAATAATTTCGGATGGATAAGGAAGGGGGAGTGGAGAAGATGTGAATCAAAAAGCTGCAAACCTTCTGCAAACTATCATTACTCCCAAAGGGGGAATTCAAAGGAGAGCTTCTACGAGTGTATGTCCGAGGACTATTCGCTTCAGACGGAATTCCATCACTCCTTGATTCCGTTCTACATTTTCGATGATGACTCCGTGAAATCAATGCTTTTAAACCACTAAACCACACCTCAGCTTCATCTTTATCCTTACAAATCTGGTTGAAGAAAACCAGCAAAGCATCACAATAAGCTTCATATGCAGCACAGGGAGCGAAACATAATAGGGATATCATGGCAAGAATTAACTGCATAAAATGTGCACACGGAACTATAAGCGCATTCCAAACATAAAGCATGCAGTGAAAATCTTACCAAATCTAGAGATCTGTCATTATATATAAGAGAAAATGACTGATATTCCTTCTCAGGCCGAGGATATCTTTGAAAGATAGGCTGAAATAAAGAGACATGGCTTAATTAGTTAACTACAGACAGTACTTAAACATATGATATGCCAAATAATCATTGGACCAGTCATTTAACACTCATACAGAACATGACATAAGATATCAATAAAAATGATTGTTAAAAAGGAAAACAATAGTGGACTCAAGAAACATGTCAATTCCTTAGCAAGACACCTACAGTGCGTTGCCCAGATATGATTCGAGATACATGGCTCAGTCTAAGATGTTTTTCCTCCTTCCCAGAGAACCATATCAAAACAGATTCATCCTGAAATTAGCAACGCATTTAACCAGTCAGAATTTGAAACACAATCTAATAACAAATTTTTTGTATCTTGGTCAATGAAAATGGAGATTAAAAAATCACATAATTTAAATCCTCAATACTTTCTGTTTCCCTCATCACCTTTACATTCAGTCTAGTTTAGGAAGAAACTAGACTAATTCAAAATAACACAAGGAAGAAAAGAGGAAACGAAAATTGCACATTTGACACATCAAAACTCAAGAACAGAAAAAAAAAAAAAAAAAGGAAGACACAAGGATCAGGTTGAATGTAAATAAATTTGACAAAATTCTATGAAACTTACATTGGAAAGACGGAAGGGGCAAAACTTGGGCTTCCCTCTTCTCCCATACTTCAGCAAGTAGGCCCCCTTCTTCAAAGCAGTGATGGCCTGTTATATAGACAATCCAATAACTAGAATACTCAGCAAATTTGATGCACACAGTAAAAGCAAAGCTTACCCAACAGAATTGCAATATAAACAATATCTTGTAAGATCATTTTTTAAGTTTTCAAGAAACAATGTGTTTGTCCTTATGGAAAAAAACTTCTTGTTATCTGTCTTTATTTAGTGAGGACATTAACACGAATACTAAAATGCTTTTCGGTTAGCCCTATCTCTGATAACATTAAAGCAAGAGAAGAAAAGGAAGATCCTCATGCAGTAGCTTGCTATAGATGTCGTCTCACTCAGACCCAAATACAAATTACTCAGAATGCAACACAAAATCTTCTACACCTCCGGGTATAAGCCACCGCAGTTCACATAAGATTGCCAAATTTCTAGTTTCACGTGTACCAAGACAACTGTTCAGGGCATTTAGAAGCACATTCTTAACTGAAGATTGCACCAACACGAATATGAACAGAATGTAACACAGCGCACGGAACTCCGTACCTCACCAATCAGTCCACATCATAATATCAAGCAAGAAATTACCAGGTTACCAAATTTTTCCAACAATTATTCCAACCACGCCCGAAGTTTTCAAGATCAGCAAACCCCCTCAGCTTCCAATCATCCATATAAATCAATCATTACAAGAATCTAATAGTTTGAGTTGTGCCAAGACATTGAATGAGCTAATATAGAACAAGTAGCAGTTCAAATTTTGTAAACAATAATAACTTATTACCTGCTCGATGTCTCTTTCAACTGGGCCATTTCTACTAAGATCCGAGGTCATTCTATCACTCCTCAGCATTAATCCCAAAAAAATTTAAAAAAAGAAATAAAAATTTAATAGCAAAGAAAACTTATGCACAAGCAATGACAATCTGATTAGAACACCCCCATTCTCAGAAAAGCCAGATACTTGCATCACTAAGCAGGCACACAGCTTTCACCACTCCAAACCCTAACAAATCCTCAGTCAGAGGAAGCAACCGATTCGAATCTCCAGGGGAGCTCAGCTCCAGAGTCATGGCCACTCACTTCAGCTCCAATTCCTCCACTATCACTACTTCAATTGCAGTTAAAGAACAAGCCAATCGACTAAAAACCCGAAGGAGTAAACCAGCGCGAGAAAAAGAGAGAGACAGAGAGAGGTGGGGAGTGTGTAAGCGAGAAAGAATCAATCAAAGAAATGAGAAGGAATAGCAGTCTCCGGAAAACCGAGCTTGTTTGGAGAGGAAGAAAAAATGGGGAGAAAGTGAGGGAAAAATCTAAGGAGAAAAAGAAAATGATCTAATAAGGGAGTTGATGTGCAGAGGAGAGAGAGAGAGAGAGAGAGAGAGTGAGCAAATATATTTTATCAACGAGTCCAAAGAGAGAGAGAGAGCGTGTGTGTGGGTATGTGTGCTGTTGTCTATAGTAAGAGAGAGAATAAAGCGAAGGCATAGCAATGAAGGTGATCTCTGGCTGGCTGGCTCATGATTTTTCAGAACAATTTAAAAAAATCAAAATAATATGTAAATGCTATTACATGTTAAATCCCAAGTTATTGGGGTTTTTTTTTTTTCCTCGAAAGATGTTTTAAGAAATTTCGGACACTTTTTAGTCATCTACACTTAAACTAATTCTCGCTCGAGATATTTTAAGAAGTTCTTAATTATAAGAAGACACCTTTAAATCATCCATACCTAAACTAATTCTCGCTTGAATTGAATAAGTCTCTTGTGGGACACAAAATTATGCTCCAACATAAACGGTGTGGACATTGGAAAAAGTAAAAGTAAAGGGCTGGAATTGGAATTCACATATCACACCTCTTAAACAGTAACAAGTCACAATTGATTAAGACCAACACCACCACTACCACTTCCTCCGCCTCTGTACTGCACTGCACTTTATTGAAAAGTAGTGTTGTAGTTAGCTAAAATTTCTGGTCCCCTCCTTTCTCTTTTTCTCTTTTCTTACTCATAGACTCAAGAGAGCCATGTAGCTATAGTAAGTGTATGTATGTATGTATGGGTTGAAGCTTCATCTTCATCCATCGATTGCTACTTGCTGGTGCCCTATCAAAGATCAAGTTGAAGGCAACCCTTCATTTATGAGCCCCTATCTTAACTAACTTTTAAAAGTGGATCCTATTTTGTGACAGGCAGACTTTGATAATTCGGGTCACTGTCTATAGTCTGTCAAGCACACGTTCTCTTATTGATTAAATGCATCTGTTGGATTGAAGAAAAGATAAGATTGCTTGTACAAATAAATCTTAGTTTGATATGCAAGTGATCATGTGCCTTACTTCATCCTCTTCAACACTTAAACTCCAAAATTGCTCAAACCATGTATGGTTTAATTTAGTAAGTAGAAGGGATTGAATTAAAGTTCATGCATAAAGAGTTGGGCAACCCAAGATTTATACTTGGGAAAAAAAAAAAAAAGAGAGATAGGAAAGAAGGTGAATTTGGGTTTTGGCTTTTCAAGGGTGGACAAAACATATGCCTTGCAAGCTCAAACCAGAGCTTTGTTTCCATCAACCTGAAATCCTGGCTACATCAGATTTACAACCAAAATTCAAGAGCATACCTACCATGACTAAATGTCGGCGCCTGACACTAAAAGTAAGATTTAAATATACATATACATAGATATATATATATATATACACACAGGTTGATCTACCGCTTGTTGAGCCAAAAGATACTTATCATCCTAAACAAGTCTAGCAATTCTCCCCATCTGAAGAATCTGGCAGTTTCTTCCATCTGCTGTTACACGATCTGAGAAACTTGACAACCTCGTTCCACCTCAATCACCCGAAGAACTAGGTTCTGCAGCCTCATCTTCACTGAAACTAGATGGCCTCTCAATTGCAGGTCTATGTAAGACATAAAAGCTCAAGTAATGTCAGATGCTGTATGAAGGTCAATTGAACATTTTGGAATGCTAAATTTGATAACAGAATGTTAAAAGTTTTACAGAAAAAACAAACATGAGCCATGCACACTGCTCAATCACTCCAACATGAATTCCTTATTCTTTTTGCTTCTTTTATTTTGGTAGTAGGGGAAGGAAAGAGGGATTTCAGTTGGGTTGTTTCCAAATATTGTCCATCATATACAAAAGTCTCAATCGTCCTTGATTTTGAATAACTTATTGAGTAATCAAAGTCTTCTTACACATGCATCTGTCCCAGTACCGCCTGATATACTTGTGAAAAACCAATGATTACTAAAAAGAACAGAAACAGAGAGACATACACACTCTCAACTAAACTTCCAACAAATTCTTAATAAAAAATGAGTTGGACTGGGGAAATAAATCCCTTCAGTCCATTTCACTTGTTTTTGAGCCACATTATATCTAACATATCTATCATTAAGAATAGTACAGCAATTAATATCGTAAAAGTCTACTGACCCTTTAGTTGGAATCTTCCTTGGGGCTGTGTCAGGAAATGAGGCTCTCGATGCATATTCTTGCGGCAGAATCTCAACTCTTGATCGTTTTGCAACCTTCAAATTTCAGCCAAACAATTGGGAATTATCAAACCACGATACATAAATACAATGTCTCTGTTTATCAAATAGATAAGTATCTAGATGATATGCAGCATCGAGGTGATATTAAAAGAGGTTAACCACCGGTTTTACTCACCTTTTTCTCATTTTCTGGACGCTTATTTACTCTAACTGGGTCACCGTACTCTTCTATTTCCTTCATTTCTCTAAAAAGTTTATGTTCCTGCAAACATCCCACATGCCAGTTAGCAATAAACCAACACTATTGTCAAGAAAGCTGTTAAATGTCAGAAGGTAACAAATGTCAACCTTTGCTATCCTTCGATATGGTGCTCCCCATTCTATGTTAGAAGATTTGCCAGACCCAAGCTTTAATTTTGAAGGTTTAGGCACAAAATCATCGTGTTCACCCATCTTCGGACTCCCAGTATCATAACGATGCAACCATGGATCCATCTGCTCCCTCTCATGTCTCCTTCCCTCAGGGCTATGGTCGTTGGAAACAGAATCTGATTTCATTCCTTCAATGCCATGTTTGGAAATCATGCTATATTTTCTTTTGCTGCCATAAGCAGACATTTCACCCGCAACATCATCATAACAATCCACGGGAGAATTCCCACCAGGGTTGAAGTTGGAATAATTATAAGAAGAAGACTTGTTCTTTTGCTTCTTGTGAGATTTCCTCTCGAAAGAATCAGATCCATGCTTGGGCTCACACTTTGGCACTTCCAGATATGAGTCTGGAGAAGTCATATGACTGCTTCGTGCATCATAATTCTGTATAAACAGACATTTTAATTCAGAAGGTAAGTTTGGCCTCAATTCCCAATGAATTGTATACAAAGTTTTCATTATAAAAAACACTAGCAACAGTGGAAAATTCTACTTCTGAAGATGCAGAAACAATATCTTTGTAATGCAACTAATCCAAAATATTATCTCTTATTTCTCTTCTAGTCAACACAAGGCATAAATATTGGTAATTATACCACTTTATTTAACAAATACGCAACTCAATCCACATGATAATACACAAAAAGAAAATTAAAAAACTTAAATCTTCCCAAAGACATAGTTAAGTAATCTTTCATGTAGCAAGCAATTTCTGTCTTTACCTCACAGGATTAATAACTACTTTCAGTTCAGACAAAATAATTGCGGTATGTTAAGTTTTAAAGGAATTAGTTATATTGAGAGATGGAAGAGTATAGGACCTCCTTGAAACATTTATGTACCTTTTGCAATTGCTTAACATGTTCAAGGTTCTTCTAAGTTAGCCCTCTTTTCTTTCTGTACTTGGTCATAATCTTAGTCGACAAAAAGAAAACTATTTGACTTCACAGGATTAATAACTATGTTAGTCTCAAACCAAAATAACAAAGGTAAATTGTTGAATTTTAGAAAGATCAATTGTGATTTTCTGGCTACAAATGATCAAGATTCTCTGACGCTATTTTTCCTATAGATTCCATGGAGTCATAACCTTACACTGAGTAATATATCCTATAAAAATATTAATAAGGTGAAAAGAAACAACTTACAGTTAAACTGGAGTGCTTTCTAATTCCAGGAACATCAGGAGAATGGATCCGAGCAAGATCACCAACATAGAATGATCCTGCATATGTGTTTTAGCATTAAATGATAAAGATAATTACAAATCCCATCGGATATTCACAGTCATAACAGAATAATATACTGATCAAACTACAGTGGTATCCATCATAGGACCAAGGAAATGCGACTGGCTAAGAGGTAACACCAAGAGTCACAAAATATTCGATTGAGAACAAGCCAAAAAATTAAACTTAGGCATACCAGAAGGAACAAACATATTTATCTTCTTATCCCAGACACATGTTGTAGCTCATAAACAAGTTTCAAGGTCTGTGGTTATAAAAATCAGATTTTTAGCTCTGACTCGATAGAAATAAGAAAATCAAACCAATAGATTATGCCAGTCAACAATCTTTATGACATCATATTAGATTGGCTTTTTCAGAAGCTCCTCTCTTCTAAATAACTACAGTCACTCAATCATCCCATGTTACCTAAGGATCATAGAAATGTCCACGTTTGCATTTTAGCCCTATTCAACTATTGGCAAACCAGTTTTATAAGAAAATTGTGGAAATAACTAAGAAGCAAATTATAAGGCATCCCAGTCTACTACTACACTTCGCAAATTCGATATAAATAGTTTATTGAAGGAATTTGGCTCACCAGTTACTGTATCCCTGCTTGGCAAGATAAATGCATCAGGAGGAAGTTCCTGGAATTCAACACCAAGTGGAGGACCATCTTCCCTATAGTTCCTGCCCAACTGCCTCTTGACAGCAGTTATAGCTGCATTTTCAATTTCACCCTTCACTTTCAAATATCCTGATGGTTTATGACCCAAGCTAGCTGCACTTTTTGGAATCAATGGCATGTTGGCCCCATTCTGCGTCAGATACCTCAAACCTTCCATATCAAAGTGGTTCGCGTTTTGAGGGAAAATTTTATCTTGCAAGGATGAACCACTTTCTGAAGATGTATCATCCATGTGACCAGAACTCACTCTGTATCGGCTGGTATAATCATGGGTGACATCAGCAGCAGAAATGTCATGGCCATAAAGCCTCTCGCTCTCAGCGTCCCTCGCATCAATATTTCTGTAATCACCCTGTTTAGTACTGCCACAAGAATCCTGTCGCAATCCACTACCACGATCCTGAATAATACCGCTAGACCGATCAAGTCTTCCATTAGCATAGGTCTCATCTCTCAAAGATTTATTATCCTTTAATCTTCTGTGGCAAAACCAACTAGATATTTGTTTTTCCGTCAATCCTATATGTTGTGCAAGTTTTGATTTCATTTCTTCTGTGGGGTATTTATGCTCTGAGAAAACAAAACATTTCACCTTCAAGATGATATATAACTAAGCTCTGAAGCCTGCAACAAATAGAAAGACTGAAAAGTGATTGTACCATTGTAGAAGTTCTCCAAAGCGATAACCTGTGCTGGTGTCTTGAGTTTCCTTTTGTTATTCTTATCTGTAGGAACTCTATTTTCTTCGGAGTGTGCCTCACTCATATCTAATTTGAAAAACATATACAAGAAAGATAAATCATTAAAACCATCAGAATCCCATTGACGCCAAGCTCAAGTATTAGAAATTTCAACCCATTAAAAAATGAAGCCTGTAAGTGGACATACAATAAGTAACATAGGAGTGTAACAAGAAAAACCCACTCAAAGACATGTATTTAACTCAGGACTTTATGTTTTACAGCACCACCTTTTTTTTTGCAGCACTTGCTACTAGAAATATTAATGCAAGGAAACCCCAAGAACACATTATCAGGGCAAAATTACTAAAATGGTGAAGACTTCTTTAAAAGCATTGAAATCCAGTTAAGGTACCTAACATTATCCCCAAATTAGAGAACTAGTGCCTTTGGAAAAGATTAGTCATATGGAGAACAACAGTAGGACTAACTATCAGTCTTCGCCCCTGTTATCATGCATCAGAAAAAAATTGGCCAGTCCAACCTTGCAATCAAATTGGTCAGATCCATATAACAACTTTTCCACATTCTTTAAGTAACAGAAAAATCCATTACGTGAAACATCAGAATTGAAAGAGCTACAAGAACTTGCATAAGAATTAAACAAAGAAGAAAGCCATTCACATGCAATCTGCCTTCCGTTGAACCTCTTCATTTAACTCTAGAAGCAAAATCAAGAAATGTTTGAAATATCAGGCACTTGTAACTCAGCCCTCCCCAAGAAACATGTTGTATCAGAGGTTGACCAAAAAACAAAAAAGACTAGATTAAGATTGCAGACAAATTAAACTCAGAGAAGGACTCAATCGGACAACTGAGCAATAGACTTGTTTGCACGATTGTGGCAGAGCAAACAAAAGATTCAAAGATAGTAGCCAAAATTTTACGTTTCTAACAAAGCAACGGAAACAGCTGGAACAGCAAATCCGAAGGCAAAAACAATAAAAGTATAATTTCCCAGAAAAATCCTCAGTTTTCTTGTCGACCAATGAATCACCCTGAATCAAAAATCTAAACACAGGAAGTCCATCAGGCATTAACTAGTTGTTGAAAACGGTGCTGGTGAATGCAGAAAAAACTCAAGTTTCCAGTCTTAAAGTTCCAATTTTTAGTCGCTCACCAAAAAGGAAAATTCAATAAAGGAACATTCCCAAACAGAAATTACAAGATAAAGACCAAAAAACTAAATTTAAAGAAAAAAAAGGTAAGAACCCAGTTCTCTAAAACAACCGTAGGTTGAGGAAAAGAGGAACAAATTTTAACCTTCCATGCCTTGTCCCTCCTTGGGATTCTCTCTTTTTCTCTTAGATTGGCTCCAAAAGAGAACCCCGTCAAGAGTGTAATCGCAGAATCGTTTACACAGCCACCAGGGAAAACGGAAAATTGAGTCTCATTGGGTACGACAGCAGCCCTCTTGACATCTACCCATATCCTAATTCTACACTGACAGACGGTAAGAGGGTCCGAAAGAGGCAAAGAAGGTATTTTGATTTTTATTATCCGGGTCTTAGGGGTGGCTTGCGTATGTGTGATTTGATTCAAATCACAGTGTTACGTCTTTTAGGCTATTGATTATACTAAACTGCACTTTGTGGGTTTATCTTCAAAGTTTAACCTTCTCTGCTTTTTAAGTTTCCCAGCAAAATAAGAACACATTCCCCGTTCCGACAAGAAACAATTAAAGGCTTAGCATTTACGATTCGCTGTCATCTTGCCGTGGGTCGGATTTAACTCTGGGCCTTTTCTTTTTATTTATGCATTCATATAAAACAACAGACCATTGAAAAAGCAAACATCCGCCAACTACTTCGAGTAAACTGTACATTTATATGCACTTGACAGAAAATTGTTGATGTCAATTTTTTCAATGCAGTACAATTCTTTTGTCTTTTCACCAATCCCAAACTTGGGTCGTGCTTCCACTTTTAAAGTTTTAACCTTTAGCCTCGAACAAGAGACAAAATCACTAAAATGAAGGTACTGGTGAAGAAAGTTGAGGAAGAGAACAAAAGGGCAACAAACTAGGACCAATCTTACGGAACACACAGTTCTCACCTCAACAAATATGATATTAAGATGGGTAGATAGAAACAAACATTGTCTCAGCTAAAAATTGCCTCAAAATGTATTATTTTTCTGATTTGATTCCAGAATGTGTCAGGTTGAGTAAGTTAGCCAAGATTTAGATTGTAAAGGCTTTTCTGAGTCCTCAAATAGATAACTACTCGGACTCTGTTCCTGATGATTGTAAAGGCTTTTCTGAGTCCTCAAATAGACAACTACTCGGACTCTCTTTCCTGATTGCTACAAAGGGCCTTCGCTTTCAGTGGTTCCAAATCACTCCACCTTTTTGGTAGAGTTTGTTTTGTCGCCTCCTTCAGATGACCCACCAGCCTTGGACTCGTCAAACTCCATTAACTGCATATTTGTCGGAAGACATCACCCGTGTTACTTTAATAGCATAAGCTTGGCTTTAAAATAAAAACACGAGAACAAGCCAAGTAAAATTAGCAACCATTCACATTTGGCCACTTTACAGAAGTTGAATGATTCTAGCAGGATGGAATATTAAATCTTACTTGCTTTTGATATAGCGATTGTACATAAATCATGGAAATATGTCCTTTCCTTTACCCAACTAGTCGTTAAGATGAAGTAAGACTATGACATAAACTAATTTATAATGCTGACTCTAAAGTCAGCAACATAAAACTCCTATGTGAATCCTTATTAAACTGCGGGACTTCAAAGAAGAGAAAAAAAAAAGACTTCAAAGAAGGTGTTGAACAAACCGGTTTGACTTCACCATTCCATAGGACATGAGCAGCCAAGAATCCTATTACAGCTGGCACAATATACAAAAGCGCAGGCTGCAAATATAGGGAAACCATGGCATGTATAAACCAAAGATTCAAATTAAAAAAAATGAAAGATGACCAAAATAGAAAGAGCCCATTGAGTCAACTTACCTGTGCAGCTTGGAACCAGTTCATGACAATAATTGTAAGGACCAAACCGACTGTATACCCCAGAAAAGCACTCTTAAAGTACTGACTATCTTTTCCTCTAGAGACATCAAATCTCAATGCCAGAGCAACAAATATACCTAAAAGTTTTTGTAAAAAAGAAAAAAGCATTTCAAAGTGAGAATCGAAAGAAGTGATTGCATCTATTGGCTCCAAATTGAATTTTAAGAACTTACCAGGAATTACAATGTCACCCAGTCCAAGCATAGAAAATGGTCGTGCAGCATCTGCTGTTGGGAATAGAAGCTATGAAGAGTTGAACCTTTCCAATTAGCATACAGTAAAAAAACCACGATGAGTTATACAGCCAGAGATAAACTAATTGTAGATAGAACACTAACCTTGATTGGAGCATCAAAAGATTTAGCGACACTAACCATCACAGGAGTGAAGAAAACCCAAAAGATATCATATACAAACAGTCCAGCCTACAGTAATTAGGAAGGAAAACATGCTTGTCATGATAGTACATGTATTATCCTTGCCATGATCAATCAAGGCAGACACATTATAAAACCATATAAATGAATCCAGAATAACATTAAACATAAAGAACTTAAATTAGGGCATGCGTGCAAGGTTCATAACATGAGGAACATGACAGATCCAGGTCATGGCAAACAGCAATTCTTTCAGGACTCTAGCCCTTTTTCTGTGTAACTACATCAATATGAGGATTAATGGTGAACAGTTCCAAATGAATATAAGATTAATGCTTATATATTCTTGGATGCTAGATTAGAGGATCCAAATTGCAGGGATATCTGTAGAAGCACTTGTATTGTAATAAAGCCACATGCTAATTAGAGGAGTATAGCAAAAGCAATGGTGATGAATGAGTTTAGTTACAATATTAGTGACAATGTGATCCAAATATGATAGAGCTTTCAAATCATGGAAATATCCTCAGTTGCACTAATGGTGATGGTGCTTGTTGAAGGAGGAGATCGTAAAAGTAGGAAAACAAGACAAATGAGTCAATGGAAGGTCATGCAAATGAGACCCAAAAAAAATTCGATAGTAAAGCAAGCCAGCTTCATAAAGTTTAATAGAATCACAGCCAACATGAACATCCAATAGGAAATTAAACATAAGTATTGAAAATACTTTAGAAACAGAAAGTAAATTCAATTACCAAGAGGATAGCACCAGTCTTAAATGATCCAAGGGAAAGCATTTCAATACCCTGCAAGAAAAAATATGTAAATCCTTGGGACTTCAAAGATAGACTTAGAGCAGTTGAACCTTAAATACTCGCAAACAACACCCGACCTGAATGCAGAAAGCCAAGCCCAATATATTGTTAGCCAGCCAATGCTTTTGAGAAGCATACCATGCACAAAAAAATGTTCCAGGTATTGCTGCAATGATCTGAGATCTTGTGAACTCAATCTCCAAAGCTGTGTAAGAAAGGTAAAGGGAAAAACATCATTCTGCATAATGCAAGCAAGATGTCAACTAGATCAAGCACAAGCTATAAATTGGCAAACTAACTGATTGAACAAGTGGACAACCCTAGCCTTCTAACACTAGTTTGAAAAGAAAAGACCTAGCAGTGGCATCTACCAGAGTACAAAAGTTTTCCAGAACCAGATCTGAAGTAACAATTTTTTCCAGCATAAACAGATGTTTCAAGTGCATAAGAACATAAGTATGACCATCTAACTCATCAAAATCCACCTTTCAAACACAGGGACAGGTACCAAAATATAAGCATTAGCAATTACCCTTAACTAAGTTCAAAAAATGATATAACAAGCTGCAAATCACTCTGGTTAAGGGCTAGTCTCAAGATTATTAGGTTACTTCCACAATCATTATGCAAACAGAAGCAAGGGCAGCAAACTTCAAATTTGCATTGAGAAAACAGATACAATAAAATTCTCTGGAAACTCACATCCAAAGTTCAATCCAAGCAAAAATTATATAAACATACTAACTAGTACATTTGATACAAAATTAATGCCAAAATAACAACAAAATTTAACACAATATTAGTTTAATTTGCAACGCAAAATGTGAAAGGATCGTAAGAGCATCACTTACAACGAACATATGGAAAATGCCAGACAATAGAGTCATCATTCCAATGCTTAGGAAGAAAACGCTTCATAGCTGGTAGCAATGTTGCCCTGGGAAAAGTGGAAACAAGAAGAATATAATAAAATGATGTCAAAAAATCACAATCAATCATCTTCATGAGTATATTAACTATTAAAATCAAATCAATTGTGGAAAGAACTTACGAAAGAGCAACAATTCCAAGAACGAAAAAGTAGCATGTCAGCACAGCATTAACCAAGTCTTTAGAAAGAAACTTAAAGAGTAAGAACAGAGATAACAGCATTGCACTCCCTACAAAGGGAAATCGCATTGCATGTTCATTGGACATGGTTTCCTGGAAGTTAAACAGCATATTAGGTATCGCCCATAGATAACCATGAAATTATAATCAGACAAATAAACAAGTGAATGCTTACTGTAGGAGGCGTTGGCTTGACAGATCGGTAACAACCAACGTAGACTGCAAGACAGGCAGTCAAGATGACATTTATGTTTGGCTCTACCTTCATAACAAGGGGTGCAAGGGTGAGACCTGCATTCAATTATTTGAATAGTGTTAGACAAGGTTCAAGTACCAAACCTCATTGACAAAAGAAAGGTGCCAGTAAAAGTGCTCAGAACCCAATCTTCACACTGAGTGCAACGGTTTTCCTGAATTATCCAACTTATATTAATTACATATAATTTAAATAACTGCAAATAAACAGCTTTAATTCAGCCATATAACCAAAAAACAAATGTAAACCTGCTAGAGCCACATTAGCCATACGCTCACAATTCTTCATCTTCTATTCAACACAAACCCTCCAGTGAAAATTCAATTAATCAGCCGTACGCAAAAGTAAAGTCTTGGGAAAGTCTTGACGATGTATCCCCCGGTTCGCCTCTTTAGCGATCAAAAAATTCCTGCACTTCGAATTTTAAAGATAGAGATCACCAACAAAATAACACAATCCTTTGGCGTCAAATTTCAATCCTTTCAGTTGCTACGCAGCATAAATCATGAGATTCACAACTTAATACATCACCACATATTCAGGATGATAAATCAAAACCAAAATGAGAATAATGGCCACTAAAAGATGGTTTCTTGAATCAAAAATGAAAATTAAAACGATTATAGTCTTAATTTTCTCAAGAAGCAAACAGGGAATAAGAAATTAAAGAACAAAAAAATGAAATCAACACAAGTATATAACGACAGTTGGAGAAGGAGAGATTATAATGACAGTTAGAGAAAGATAAAGCGGGGATTTTGGTACCAAATAGCAAATACACCTTCTCTCTCTAAGGGTTGCCGGTAAAGTGCAGATCGGAGACGCCGTCAAGAGAGAGAGAGCGTATGTGTTTGAAAGTAGAGAGTTTTCAGGTTTTTTGCAGAGCAGAGATAGGGTTTAAACATTTCTTCTTCCTGTTTTTTTTTTTTTTCCAGTTAAAAGAGACAGGTTAAAGAGTTAATAAAGACGACAGACCTGTCACTTAATGATACGTTCAATGTCAGTTGAATTGTATGGTCTCGTACACGTGTGTGGTGCTTATTGGTCGTTGACGGTGAAAGATTAGTCACCAGTGAAAATTTCACACATTTTACTGTGATTAAGATAGCCACGTCGTGAGAGGTTGGTTCAACCAATCATGAATTGCCATCTCAGCATTCAAAAATATCTTTCCGCTGCAACCGCATCGCAGGAGATGTCCACTGTTGTGTTGTTGGGCTACCACTTCGAACAAGGGCCTTTGCTTTGTGTTAGACTGTTAGTTGCCGCTTCATCTTACTCTCTCTCTTTTGTCCTGTCCTGTGTGCAGTTGCTACGCATCGATCAGTTCGAAGGAATTCAAAACACACCAATCTCTACATACCCATTAAAGAAAACTAGAAGATTGGTCCAACAATTGCTTGATATTCCCTTAAAAATGGCGGTTCAGGGAGTACTTTCTCGTATACGGTCACATACAACGTCTAAAACGTACAGAGTTCTTTACTTCGTCACTTCTCTTAGATGCCCTTTTCCACACTTTGCGTTTAGATGTATACAAACGCGTGGAGTCTCTCAAAGTCCCAGTCAAGAACGAGTTTCGTCAACAGTACTAGCTGATTCTATGTTGGTTGAGAAAGTTCTCTTCAATTTAAAGCAAGGTAATTTGAGTTCTTTCCATAGTTCTCGATTTCGCTTGAGCTCATTAATCGTAGTTGAGGTATTATCCCGCTGCGGCGATAATTTGCAGCTGGCCCAGAGATTTGTAGATTATGTTGTTTCACATAGTAGTACTATTAATCATTCATCGAACTCGTTGAGTGCAATGATTGATATTTTGGTTCGTTGTAGGAGGTTGTCCGAAGCTCAAGCTTTGATTCTTAGAATGGTCAGGAGAAGTGGAGCATCGAGGGTTGAGATTGTCGAGTCTTTGTTATCAACAAATGGTGTTTGGAAGTCGAATGGTCTAGTGTTTGATTTGCTGGTTAGAACATATGTCCAAGCTAGGAAGTTAAGGGAAGCAACTGAGGTGTTTAGAATTTTGCGATTTAAGGGGCTTTCTTTGTCCATAAATGCTTGCAATAGTCTTCTTGGAGGGATAGTGAAAGTTGGATGGGGGGATTTGGTGTCAGAAGTGTATAGGGAAATTGCTAGAACTGGGATTGCAATGAATGTGTATACATTAAATATTATGGTCAATGCATTGTGTAAAGATCGTAGATTTGATGATGTAAAGTCATTCATTTCGGAGATGGAGGAAAAAGCGATTTTTGCAGATAGCGTGACTTATAATACTCTCATCAATGCATATTGTCGCGAAGGACTTTTGAAAGAAGCATTCGAGGTAATGAACTCGATGTCGGACACAGGGATGAAACCAGGACTTTTGACATATAATGCTATCATAACTGGTTTGTGTAAAAAGGGAAAATATACAAGGGCAAAGGAAGTTCTGAATGAGATGATGTGTAATGGGTTGAGTCCTGATACTACTACTTATAACACTTTACTTGGTGAGAGTTGTAGAAAAGAAAATATTCTTGAAGCTGAAGAAATTTTTAATGAGATGGTGCATCGAGGTGTGGTTCCTGATCTCCATAGCTTCGGTTCTCTTATTGGGTTGTTTTCAAAAAATGGAATTCTTGATAAGGCCTTCAAGTACTTTAGAGATATAGAGATTTTTGGACTGGTTCCAGATAATGTTATTTATACTATCCTCATAGATGGGTATTGTAAACATGGCATGTTGTCAAAGGCTTTGAGGATGCGAGATAAAATGCTTGAGCAGGGTTGCGTATTGGATGTGGTGACATATAACACATTATTAAATGGGTTGTGCAAAGAGAAGATGCTTACTGATGCTGATGAATTGTCTAATGAGATGATAGAAAGGGGTGTTCTTCCTGATTTTTACACGTTTACCACACTTATTCATGGACATTGTAAGGTTGGGAATATGCAAAAGGCGCTATGTTTGTTTGGAAAAATGACTCAAAGGAATATCAAACCAGATATTGTGACATACAACACACTAATTGATGGATTTTGTAAGGTAGGTGACATGGAGAAAGCAAATGAGTTATGGCATGGTATGATCTCTAGGCAGATTTTTCCTAATAAAATTTCCTATGCTATACTCATAAATGCTTATTGTAGCATGGGCTGTGTGTCAGAGGCCTTTAGATTGTGGGATGAAATGATCGAAAAAGGTATTAAGCCTTCTCTCGTAACGTGTAATACGGTTGTGAAGGGCTATTGCAGATCAGGTAATGCATCAAAAGCATATGAGTTCTTTGGTAAGATGATTTCTCAGGGGGTTGGTCCTGACAGCATTACATATAATACCCTCATCAATGGATTTGTCAGGGAAGAAAACATGAATAAAGCATTTGTTTTAATCGATAGCATGGAAAAGGAAGGGCTGATGCCCGATATCATTACCTATAATGTAATTTTGAATGGATTCTGTAGGGCTGGTAGAATGCAGGAGGCCGGAAACATATTCCAGAAAATGATTGAGAAAGGGATAGATCCTGATAGATCCACGTACACGGCATTGATAAATGGTCATGTCTCCCAAGAAAACATGAAAGAGGCATTTAGATATCACGATGAAATGCTGCAGAGGGGATTTGTCCCAGATGATGACTTCTAGTTCCATCCACAAGCAGCTTCTTGTCATTATTGTGAAATGATATGTGGACAAGCCAACCAGGACAGCCTGATTGATCTATTTAATGATAAAGCTACAACAGAGATGCTGCTAGAACTTGTTTCACCGGTGCTGCACTTTCTGAATATCATTGGTTCACTGCCAGGTTGGATATCATGTTGGTGATCCTTCACTTTATATGACATTGTACTATCATCAACTTTGATATGAAAGGATGATTTTTTAATTCAATATTAATTCACTTATCTTTCGTGTAGAGCTGTGCACAGAAAACCTAAAGTTGAGCTTCACTCCACTACAAATTCCTGGTTCAGGAGTATGAACCTTTTCAGATTACGTATGGCTGACATGGTGGTTGTCGCCAGAATCTCTAGACGCTCTTTGGAATAACCATAGACTTTATTGAGATAGGTAATCCAACTTACATTTTTCTTCTTCTTTTTTTTTAATGTAGAAGCTTTTGGTATATAGATATCTTAGATTTTGGGCCAGTCTCTGGGATAATGAAATGCATTTAAACCTGCATAATAGCAAGAAACATCTGCCTTCAGCAGAAGAGTTGTAATTTTATGCATCATATGCCTTCAGAAGCATTATAATGGAAATCATAGTCAAAAGTTTTGCAAGTCATGGTTTTGATACTCTTTTCACTTGTCAATGTTTACTGTATGCTAGTTTTCTTTCTTTTTCCAGGTTTTTGGATGAGTGGCCTTGTGCATATCTGGGGATCACATTGCCTGGCCAGCAGGTCAGGAGCCATGAAGAGAGAAGTTAAAAAACCAAAAAAGCCATAGTACTACGGGAGGTGTATGTTGTTCCACTTTTGTTGTTCCAATACTGTTCCAGCTTATCCCATCCACTTATTTATATAGGTCGCATATAAATTGTGGATGAGATAAGTTGAAACAGCGTTGGAACAGCAAAAGTGAAACAAGTATCAGTAGTACCTTGTATTCGGTGCCAATCTAACTCTTTCTTTTTTTTTTCTTTCAGTAGTGGGATAAAACATAGAATTGATTAATTGAAGGATGGCTTTTTCCACGATTGTCTTAATCTATTAATTTCCTCTTTGTTTTGATTTGACCATTTCTTTTTTGGTTTACTAAGTCGAGATAGACTCATCATATTTGATAAGAACTCTTGGACCCCATATCCAATAATTCAACAGAGTCTCGCTTGGCAAATTAAGACTAAGGGGGTGCTTGTTTGGGGTAATGGAGAAAAATTTATGGGTATAGAATGAAAATCTTTGTTTGGTATCAATAGGGGTAATACTTTCATTCTCCCATTTTCAGCAATACTCCATACCTGTGGATTACTAGAGGAATGGGATTTATTGATGGCTATACTCCATTCTCATTCCTTACTATATTCACTCATATTCTTATTCTCATTCCCTTTTGTGAACTAAGCGTTAGCTATGAACATGAGATTACAACGATAAAAGCGTAATATCAAAAATTGTCAAAAAGAACATCATAATCACGCACCGTGTTAGTTAGCTTACTTCCAGCGGTGGATGTATATTGCGGCGATGGTTTTAATTTCAAGCTTCCATTTTTCTGTTTCCAAGGGTCTGCAGCCGACAAGTCAAACTGTTTCACATGCCGTTCTAATTCATAATCACTGATTTAGAGATAATATATGAATTAGTCAAGAGTGGTGATCTATTATCGTTTGAGACGTTGAGAATGAAGAAATATATGCTAAAAGCAACTTGTCCGTTAATCTATCTTAGATGAATCACATAAAAGTTAAAATTAAAAGTGATTTATATAAAATCAATTAAGTTGGTCTCACACAATAATTTAAGCTATTGTGGTGAAATGATCACTTAATATGGTATCAGAGTCTTTGTGACCAAGTAGTCGTGAGTTCAAGTCCTACCATCCTCTTATTATTCAACACAAGGTAAAGTGAACATGTGCAAGTTTCAAGTTCAAAGGGCTTTCACTTGAGGGGGTGTGTTAGTGAATATATAAAAATCAACTAATTGGCCTTACACAACAACTTAAGCTATTGTGGTAAAACGGTCATTTAACAATTTAAAGGTTTCGGGTTAACAAGCCTAAATGATTTGAGTGAATACGAGTTTTTTATATACAGAGAGAACCCTTAATGTTATAATCCTAATTTATGATGAACAAATTGAAAATAAGTAGTGCATATAATTCTTAAGAAAGCGGTGGAGTTTCTTTTATGATATTCATTATTGGAAAAGGTGGACAACCTATAAGTTTCTCTTGAAAAGTCAAAAGCCAGAAGAAGTCATAATACCTCAAAACACGTCTATTCCAATATATTCAACTACATGTTCGTAATCAAATTTTATTTTTGTAAGGGGGAGTGATGAAAATTTGGGGAGTGATTGTTTTTCATTTTTGTATGTCTTGTACCTTATATGTTATAGTTTGAGTAAATTTATGTTATGTTCATGTATAGATATTTTCGATGTTTTAAAAATCAGACCGAGCATCGAATCGATCAAAGGAATACAATAAATAAGAAATGTTCAACCAGTAATGAACTGCTATAAAATTGGTATACAATAAATAAGAAATAAAATTTATAAGAATAAGTACCAACAAAATATTTTATTGAAATAAAAAATACATCAATGTTTATTATTATATAATGAATTAATAATAAATAAATATGAATCTAATATAAAACTTAAATAACACTAAAAATCAAATTTGTATTTGTGAAAGAGGTTGTGTCTCATCATTATCAAAAGCTTCAAATTTACGCTATTTAAAGACTCGTAACTATGCTTTCATTCAAAGTATTTGCATCAACTTCTTCTATTGCATTTAAATAAATTACAAATTAGTAATATATAAAATTATTCTCAATTGTAAATTTGTAATATATTATATTTTTAACTTAAATATGATCAAAATAAGATATAAACTAACTATTAGTAGATGTTCTTAATTCATTCGTTATTACAAATGCATTTTTTCATAAATCACCTTTTCAAGTTTATCATAATTAAGATCAGGTGATGATTCTTCCTATTCGACCTAAAAATAAGTGTGTTCAATACAATCGATGTCAATTAGATCATACATTTTCTTCTTACTAAGCGCTTTGAATACATAACAGTGAAATTATAAATTCAATAATAAAAATTAAATTAATGAAATAAAAATAAAACTTTAAAATACATATTTTCATTCTCAAATTATAAGTAACGTAAACAAAGTCATTAAGTCTTTGATGTTCCAAATGATTTCTTTTCTTTGTATGAATACGTTCAAAAATGCTTCAATTACGTTCGCAATCTCATGCAAAAGCTATTTGACTAAATAATTTCATAGTGAATTTTCTCAATGCTACAGCTCTGTCACCGAATAATCTCCACCACTGATTTGTATTTTAAATTAATAGTTATGATAAATAAATATATTAACAATAAATAAAGAATAAATTAAAAGAATAAAATTTACCTGGCTGCATTTTTTTCATCATAAGTTCTCTATTTGCTGATGATCTAACAAAACTCTCTAAACCTTCACGATACAATTTAATTTCATTTATCGCTTGTGATTGCTCTTCAATAAAGAAAATACCTTTGCTTTTAATCACATCAAACATACCGCCCATAATAGTAATTATACGTGCATCTTCACTATACAAGTAATAATGATTGAGAAAATAAGCTGCCAAGTGGATCTTTTGGGTAAGATGCTTATCCCATCGTTGGTTAATAATATCTATGTGCGGTTTTTAAAAAAGATCTATAATTGTTTTGTAAGTTCTATACATACCATCATATAAGATGCTTCCCAAAATCTATCATCTAGAATAATAACACAAACTTCTTTTCCTTGTTGACTCTTTAATAACTTATGACTTGAAATTGTTTACTTGTCACTAAATTTTGAAGTAATTGCTTATGTTCATAAACACTTTTCAAAGTAATAAATATAGTTGCAAACCTGGTAATAACGGGACACAAGATCTCAACTCAATCTTCTTGCTTTCTTAACCATAACAAAAATGTGATATGATTATAAACAAAAATTGTGATCTTAAATGCGCGGGAAGCAAGACTAGAAATATGATTCATACCACCAATATCTTTTAAAATAAGGTTTATACAATGAGCAGCACATGGAGACCAATAAATATGTCCATATTTGACTGTAATAAGTACCCAGCTAATACATAATTAGCTGCATTATCTGTAACAAAATGTACAACATTCTTTGGTCCAACTGTTGGACCCCAAATTGTCATTGGAAGTTAGAACTAATATATATGAAGTGTTAGAGGTTAAAAGTTGGAAAATGTTACATTGAACATGCTTCGG
>JAOSBP010000008.1:21758288-21783966 GCA_027563825.1 Erythroxylum mucronatum
GGGGTCTGCTGGTGTTCCAGTTGAGACTGCAGAGTTTGACGAATCACTGAATCAGCCGCTTCCTCTATCTGCCCTCTAGTGAGAGCAGGTGGACTAACATCTAGGGGATGCTGTGAGTTGCGATAGGAGTTAGTTTCAACGTTATCCTCCAGGGCTATGCTTAGTTCGTCTTGATCTTGGTTTTGAGGCCGTTGTTGTTCATTCGGATGCGAAGATTGTGTGCAAGAATCAGAATGTGCTGGTGGGAGAACGACAAGTAACTGCGAAGCTGTCCGCTGCAGAGCAAGTGCCGTGATGGCGGCAATATCAGGGTTGGCTGCTGCCGCCTGACTGATTTGTGTGGCTCTAGATGTGGTGCCTTGACTCCAGGCCCTACGGTGGGCGCCAAATGGTTCAGCCTGATCTTGCTGGGGTTGAACGTCATTGTTTGGATCCACGATCTGTGCGACTCTAGCTATGGAATACCTGCATAACAAATAACGGCGAGCCGGGAGTTGATTACCGGGAGGCCCCTTCGACGCTCAAGTAAGTCTTTTTGTGTAGTTTCGGCCGCTGAAAACAGAGGAAAGTAGGGTTGTAATCTCATACCTGAATCAGGGAGCAATAGTACCTTATATACCAGGGGTTATCGCTAAGTTTAGGTCTTTACGTAAGTCGTTATGTTTGCATGGGAGATTATCTCCTGTGTCCGGGCCATCGACATCTGGGCCTGGGTTTGGGCCTTGTAAGGCCAGCTCAGCCGACCCAACCAATCTTAATAACAAATTAAGATATATTTTTATCGGACTTTATTTTTTTTAATTTGAGGTAGTTTAACTTAGAATAAATAAAAGATTGTATTCATCTTACTAACTAATTATTAACTTCTTTTAATATCCTTGCTTTAATAAATCATAATTACATTTATCAATGTGATTAAAGAATAAAATGACCATACTTGTCTCAATCAAGCGTGCAGGCACGACTATGTCATTAGATTTAGGGGCGGATCCAGAATTTTTTTTAAATGAAGGCAAAATTTTATTTTTAATGGAAGCAAAATTTTAATAAGAGTATATTTTTATTTTTGTATGAGGGTAAAACTTAAAATAATATTTTTTTTGCATGAAATTTGTCGGAGACAATAGAGGCAAGTGTCCCACTTACCCCTATTGTGGCTCTGTCCCTGATTAGATTCACCACCCTGAAATAGAATGGTGTTCTTTTTTTTTTTTTGGTTACTTAATGGTTACTAATAATAAGGTGAGACGAGCAAAACAAAAGGTCACTATAAAGTTAGTAATTGTATACTTGTTTGTATCGTAGATGTGTGAAACCTCAAATTTAAGACAAAAATTGATTGATATAGTTGAATCTATTAAATGAATGGCCCTGATGCTTATCTACTTAGGTCACTTTCGATGACAAAGTCATCATCAACTATAGTCTATGTAGACAAAAGCTTTTTTAATTTAACTTTTGAATGGTTACTCCACTTCTTGCTTTCACCATGTGAAAGGCTAGATGGATTCATTTAAGCACGGCTCTGTTTTGACTATTTTGTTTTAAAGCACGAGATTAATGTGCTTAAATTAGGATTAGATAGGAGAAATGGCCTTCTTAAAAGACATACAATCTATATAATATTGTTTCTATTTGAGTATTTGTAAAATACAATGCAAAGAGATTATTTAAAAAAAATTTGGGTTAACCCACAAGGTATGCTGAGTGGGTCCAAATTGTCGGTGACACCTTTAAATCATTACCACATCTAAATTATTCTTCGCTCGTGTCATGTAGGATTCCGAAAAGCGGCTTAGCACTATCACCGAATATTTAACATTGTTGCATACACAAAGTAATCATTTAACTACTTCGTGGGTATAGGATAAGGATGATGAAGATGATGTGGGAGGAGAAAATATAACCCAAGAAACATCATTTTGGTTAATGACATGGCTGACTTTAATACGTGAGAGGTGATAATTCAATTGAAGAGTGATTGCAGCAATTAGCAAAAGTAAGTATCGGGTAAACTTCGTGGGCTGTACGTCCATAGTTTCAAGGCAACTTGCGTTGCATTTGCATGCCCTTTTGACCAAGACAAGTCCCTCTTTGTACATTGGAAAACTTGGATTTGTAGAAAATAGAGAAGCATTCTCAGTACTATCTTGACTAAATAATTTTAATTATTTAATAAAAGTTAATTGACATTTTTCAATATGATTGAAACGAGATTAGTAAATCGCTAAGTACCTGTTTGTTTTTTAAAAAATATTTTTATTTATTTTTTGTAAATTTAGTAAAAAGATATGTTTATTTGAGTTTTTGGTTTTTACTTTTTGGTTTATTTTTTCTAGTTTTTAAAATTTATGAAAACCACAAAAGATTTTTTTGTTTTTTTTTTCATGATTTGATTTACTATTAACTAAATATATATTATTTAATTATTTAGTATATAATTATTAATAATAATTATGAATAATGCAATTTTATTTAATAATTTATTTAATTTTGTAATTGAATTAAATTAATAGTGTTAATAAATTTAAATATCTTTAAAATGTAAAAAATTCAAATAAGATTTTTATTTAATAATTAAAATATATTTGAAATAATTATTAAATTTTAAAATAAAATAATTTTTATTAATAAGTGATTAATAAATACTATATAAGAGAATAGGATAAATTTAATTAATTAAAAATAATTTATTTATAAGTTTTATCTAATATGTAATCATCGCCAGTAAATAAAAGCATAACTATATTGACATTAATTATTAAACAGATTTTGTTTAAATTAAAAATTAAAAACCAAATGACCCCAAATTATGTCTACCATGTAAAGTCGCAAACTGAGAACATAAATAATAAATTGTTTACTCCTCCGCAACCTATTTGGATTTGGACCGATTTGTTCCCTCCTATTTAAAATAAAAGTTGTTTTAGAAGGATTTTAATTATTCGAAATAAGTGTCGTTCGTAACTTTTTATGCATGTTTATGATTTTACTTCCAAAATTACCCTTTAATTTCTCTCACATCTTAATTACATAGATTATATTTTCAAGGCACTTCAACATGTAATTAATAAGGGTATATCAAACATTTTATTAACTTTCTTAATAAGTGTGCATCCCTCTAAAACGACTTTTATTTTGAAAAGGAGGAAGTATTTATTATACACGGGTCTTTTGCGAGGATGGTTTAGGAGTAAATAAGGCATTTATGATTTATTAACTTTCACAAATCGATCCCACCTTACAATAGAGTAAAGTTAGAGCCATCAGCGTTTAGTTTCATGTGTCAATATCATGTTAAAAAGGTCAACTTTGTCGCTGTATTTGTTGAGCTTCTGTGTCTCTGTCTAGTTGCTTGCCATCTTGCATTGGTTAGAAAGCTTACTTATACTTGGCCAGAAATGAGACAAGTACTCCCGCTCTCGTGGTTTACCTTATCTTGTGGTTTTAAATCAGTTCTTAATTTGGTTAACTCGCAATATCTTAATAATTAAACCCGTGAATGGTGCTCTGCCTATTGTAGTAATATTTTACAATATATTGGAGACGTGAAACTACAAGTTCCTTATTTGCAGCTTGTTTGTCCTACTCTACTCCTTTCATGGTCATGCGTATTGAATGGAACCTCAACACAGGACGGGACGTAAAAAGTCAAGAAGACAAGGAAAAACCGACATTTTGAAAATCTAGGAATCGTCAAAACAGTTTTGTTTGAATATTGATACATGACAACGGGTTTCTCGCTAAACCTTAAAAGACGTTTTCAGATCTTGACGAACGTCAACCGCAGTTGCAAAGCCATGCCTTATATGCAAAGCTTTAATTAGAAGTCCAAATAAGACCAGAAATATTCAAACAATGTATTTCTTTTTTTGTTTATTTTGGAATTTCAAAGAAAAATTAGAATGTAGTAATTGATAAGGAAATATATGTCATGGCACACCCATAAGTTCTTTCCTTGTGAAATGTATTAAAAAAAATGTATCACAAGACAATAATAACATAGCTAGCATATACATATTTAACTATCCACTCAATGGCGAGAAAGGCAAAAACAGAAGAAGGAGAATAAACGAGATTTGGAATATATATCATAGTTATACAGATAAATGAAGAGATCATCAAATGAGTCAAGTGATCATCATCTATGTGTTTGTTTATATATGCTCTACAGCTAATTAATTGGTTGTAATGTAATGATAAAATAATTTAAAAATATTCTTTATCTTATACATATTTGGATATATATGATAAAGTCTACGGGATATTAATATTGCATTTATGTATTATCCCTAAATAGTTTCTATTAAAACTGAACATTAATAAAACTTAAAAAGACTAACACATATTTTGTTTTTTCTTGTGAAGGAAATAGTCAATCTTTTTGACTAATGTATAAAGATATTTAAATAAACATATAGGTGTGTGTTAGATAAAAAATTCATTGAACTGACTTCATATGAAAAATCCAAATGAAATGTTACTTGTATGCCTATGAAAATTCTTATTTTTATGATTGCATAAATGATCATTTGATTTGATGTCTTCAAAGTTATCTTGTATAGGAATTATTATGTTTTGATACTACCTATAACCTATTCCAATAATTTATAGTTCAGTCGGTAGACATTGAATATAGCTTAACCTATATGAAGAAAATTGTGTGATTAAAATAAGTTTCATCACTCTAAAGTAATTAAGAAGAATATTCTGCTATTCTTGATTGGTATTCATTGAAAAATCCGTAGCCTAAGTAAAATGACGTTTTGTACATAATTTACAAATGTTATTAATTGAATAAATAGCTAATGCTGCAAAAATAATATGGTTGGACTCAAAATATGGTAGACACTAATTTCATACTCTATGTCTAGCCAGAATATTGTATGATGAAATGATTGGATTATACTGAAAAATCATACAAAGAAAAATTAGTCAAAATCATTTTAACATTCCTAAATATTTAAGTGGTCACGATGAGTTGCTTGACATCAATCTTGATATATAGATATAAATTGTTGAATTAGAGAATTAAGATAAATTAAAGGAGTTTATTTTATCGAATGCTAAACATGATTTAGGATTATAATTTGTATTCAATGCCAACATATTTAAGAATCTAATAGATCTCATATAAAGAATGGGTGAAAGAAAAAAAGATATTTTAATTAAATTGAACTTTGTTAACATATTTGGGAACCTAATAGATCTCATATAAAAAAACGAATTAAAGAAATTATAGATATTTTAATCAAATTAGACTTGATTGTAAAGCTTGAAAAACTTTATGATTAAATATGAGATACCTAATAAATAAGGATCAATCTAAGATATTAGATCTTATTTGAGTATAATTGGTATATAATTTATTTTTAATTATAATTAAAGTTTAATTGAAATTATAATTAAATTTTTATTGACGCTTAAACCTATAAAATACCCAAATTTTATTATAAATAGGTTTAGGCTCCAATGAAGCTGTCACTTCTTACTTAAGAATTAAAGAGTTCTTTCAACTTATTCTGTAGATATCGTTAGAGGTCGGACAATTATGTGACTATGACAGTTGATATAGACTAATTTGAAAAACTGTTCGAAATATACAATCAAGCTTTAGAAGAAGGTATAAATTAAAATTCATGTTTTATTATGAATTAATTGTTAACAAATTTACAGCATTAAAGTTATATTGATTTTCAAAAAATTAAAATACAAAATGCTTTGTAATTATTCTGTTGCGATCAGGGTTAGATCCCATCCCGAACTCTCCAAACTATACCCCAGACAAGTATATATATCTATATTGATATTTGAAGTGTTGAATTAGTCAGTAGTCAATCTTTTCCTTATAAGAGAATGGGTGGTTAACACTTAACACACACGTACATGGAAGTGTCCGTCCAGTCGGCATGCCGTATACAGAAGATAACCGGCAGCCATCCCCACCCCCTGTACCCTTCCATACGTAAAGGTGGCTAAATGAGAAGCTTCGCAAGTGGGCATGGGCATTTATTAGTTCGGTTGTGTGGTCGATCGTGATTAATTTGTCACATGTCTTGTTTAATTTAATAGGAAGATAAATAAAAACATTTTAAAAAGGGCATATGAGGAAGTAGCAAATTTAGACTGTAGGTAGTACACATGTTATGGTTTGGAGAAGCAAAACAAAATTTTAATAGACAACTTTAACATAAAAGAGTTGACCTTTGATCAAATAAGGAAATTTATAGCGTTCACTCTTGTCTTTATAACATAGTTTATGTGACCCAAATAATTAAATCGGTGTTACCAAACTTTTATATTTTTTTAATCCATTTCTTTTCTTAAATGGCCGGTCATTTAATTACTAAAACAACACAAAGTCTTTCTTTTTTTAATTGATGTTACTCGAATATAGGGTAATATATGTTAGTAAATATACAAAATTAATTAAATTGGCCTCACACAATAACTTAGGTTATTGTGGTGAAACGGTCATTTAACATAGTATCAGAACTTTTGTAACTAAGTGATCGTGAGTTTAAATATTACCATCCACTTATTATTCAGCACAAGATAAAATGAGTATGTACAAAATTTAAGCTCAAACAGCTTTCAATTTGAAGGAGTAAGTTATTAAATATATAAAATCAACGAAGGAGTGTTTTTTTTTTGGTTGCCCACGAGGTGTTCTAGGCGGGTCTCAATTATGAGAAGACACCTTTAAGTTATCCACGCCCAGACTAATCCCTGCTCGAGCCAAGTAGGTCCCTTGTGGGAGACAAAGCTCTGGTCCAAAGTTTTAAACGGCTGCATATATGAGGGGAGTTCGAACCCACGACCTCACTTAAGTCAGAAGAGCCCCTTACCAACTCACCTACGCCTTGGGGTCAACGAAGGAGTGCTTTTTAGTTGGTATGGAAAGTATATAAATAGTATTTTTATATGCTTTTTGGAGTAATACTTCATACCCACTAAGAATGTTGGTAATATTCATATAAAAATGGTAAAGAAAAATAAAAGAAAATGTGTGGGCGTACAATTGGCAGAGTGAAAGTTACCCATGCTAGATTAACCCTGCAAGTTGCGGAATAAGATCTGAGCATTAACTACATGTGAAAGTTTTAAGGAAACACGTAGTAAAGGAAAATGAGATAAAAAGATATTCAAAGCCGGCATGGTTGACCAACCATCACCACCTTGGAAAGCCTCATAAAACAACTAAACCTGGACTTCATCTAAAGTCAAATACCTCAAAATTTCATATATATTGAACCTCCCTTCTTGTCTGTCTGCAACCCCATTTCTCTTATCTCTTAACCTCTGTGTGTTTCTGTTAATCTTCAGATCTTCGTTTATGGGGAACACAGTGTCTCCATGTTGCAAGCAGAATTGCACGTCTTCTGTGAAGTTGATCTTCTGGGAAGGAACAACAAGGTTGTTAACCGGAAAGCACATCGCCGGCGAGATCATGTTTGAGAATCCAGAGATGATGGTGTGCCATGCAGATTCTTTCTTCATCGGCCACCCCGTTCCAGCCCTAGCTATAGACGACGAGCTCATGCCAGGCCAAACCTACTTTGTTCTTCCAATTGATCGCTTTGCATGTAACGTTTTATCAGTTTCTTCCATTGCAGTTCTAAGCCCGAGCCCTAAACCTACGCCATTAAACTTCAGAGACTGTGCTCCTTTCGAGTACATAAACAGTGAAAATGGTAGGGTTGTCATAAAGGTGGTACCAGAGTTCATAACAAGGCTTATCCTTAGAGGTAAAGAAGAAACCACAGGCTCTAATAGCCCTTGTAGCGAGTTTCTCTGTAGCACACCGGAGTTGAAGAAACAGTATGACCTGCTGGTTAGGCCTAAAGATCAAACATGGTCGCCGAAACTCGAGACTATCTCGGAGTACAAGATTAGGCGCTCACCTTGTCGATTTATAGGGTTGGAGAGGAAACAAAAGGAGAAATAGCTAGGCTCGAGTTGATTTATTTGATCAACGGAGAAACTATAGCATATTTCGTGTAGAGGGAAGACATGGACGATACACTGTGATTAAGAATTATGTTATATAATTGTTTTAGGTTAGCAAATGTTTAGAACATGTTTAAATTGTACAAACATATATATTAAGGTGAAGAAGTTGTTAAATGTTTAAGAATTTCTGTCGTTGTTGCAGTTTAGCAAGCTTTCGTTATATCTTCTTCACAAGTGTTGATTCTTGAACCGCATATGATGCTTTTCTTAAGACTCTTAACAATCTCAGATTCTGTTTTCCTTTTTAAAGGATCCTATCTGATCAAGTCTTACTAATTGCGGATTGGGAAAAAAAAGAAGAAGATGTCAGTGATTGGTCACAAGCATCATGTTTTGCAAGTTATTGTTTATATAACAGATAGATCGATCAGGCTGTTACTTCTACTTATCTGCATTTATGAATTGAAACCTTTCTTTGTTTTCTTTTTCTTTTTGTTGGAAATCATTACTGCAATATGCAGAAGATATGCTTCTTGTGGAATTGTGGAGCGAGGACACACATATCATGTCATTAGAAAGGCAAATTCTATATGTTAGATGGAAGTAAGCCGTAAGCCTTTCCTCAATAATCAGTCTTAGCAAAGGATTAGTAAATTCGGATCAATACTTCTTCAAGTAGTTAGTACTTCGTTCTGAATTAAGATATCTTAGGATGACTATACAAGGCAGCATTGTCCCAGTCTAATTATAACGATTGTTATACAGGAGAAAGGATGTGAAGTAGTTGAAGAACTGCCAAAATAACTCACCTGGTTTTACTTTTTAGTGAGACTTGAAAGCTTAATTTACTTTAGCCTTTTCTGACCTTATTTCTTAAATTTTAAATTATCAAATGCAATTAACTATTAATTTTAAGTTTATTGTTACGGCTAAGTAATTATGTCGGTATTGCCGATTGAGTTGGTGGAGTGGGGGGCATGGAGCTAAAATGTCCTATGTTCGAATCCTCCTATTTACACTCTTTCGATCGAGCCTGTTGTATAGAACTTGCTTAATGCGAAGCACCTGGTTGACATGATTTGCAAGCTATTGAGTCAATTTAAAAATTTACCCAGTGTATATTCAATAAATAGTGACTACGAGTTTTTCCGTTTAAAAAAAAAAAACTTACATGTCTAATAATTGCCATACAAAAAATATACAGCGTCCTTTAAACAAATAGAAACATGTTTATGTATATATTTCTTCCTTTTGGAAGTTTAGGTCATAAACTTAAAAAAAAAATGTCAAACCACAATTCAGCCTCATGGATTCAAGCTGCGTTAAAGGAGGTGATTATATTATATGATAGTGCTCTTCATGCAATTGAAGGTCAGGCTTTTCGTGTGATGCCTTGAGGAAAGGTGTCCGGATCTTCTATCCAATATTATAGTGTCTTATTTTATTCTATGAATCTCAGCCATTCATTTATGTAAGTCCTGCGTAGGCCCCGCATAAATAAACGCGGGACCTGCATAAATAAATGGCTAAGATTTATATAACAAAATAAGACACCATAATATTGGACAGAGGATCCCGTACCTGAAAAAAGTGTTTGATGGAGACGGAGCTAGACATGTAAGGTAAAAGGGGCCCTTGTTTAATTTTTTAAATTTTAGGAGGGTCCAACTTCTAAATAACTTCATTTTTATATATATATCTATATATCATATTTATTTTTTAAAAAAATTTGGGAGCCCAGGGGGGTACGTTAAATGATGGTATTGGTTCCACAATTAGGAGTGCTTAAATGATGGTTGGGGTGCAGACTTCAAATTCTTCTAAGTTGATTAAACGATGGTTCTCTTTTTGGCATAGTCCGTAGGCCAAGATTTTTACCGGTTATGATATCATGTTAAATTTGCAAGAAGCTTACAGACTATTTTATTCAACTTAGAATAAATAAATGAATATTCCAAGAGACATAGTTGAGGCTGATGGAGGGAAACTTGATGAAGACGTAAATCTATGTATAGAAGTCGAAGACTGTCTAAATTTGTTCCAACTGATTTACTTCACCAATTCATACATTGGAATGCATCCTTCTTGAATGAAATGCTCATCAGTTTCTACGAGAAACTCTCCAGTTTTGTGGGAAACGTGGTTGTGTAAGAGTTTCTAACCCAAACTCTCCAGTTTTGTGGGAAACGTGGTTGTGTAAGAGTTTCTAACGTAGAATTTAAATGCCTTAGCGGCCATCTTCATTGACTGTTCCATAATTGTGTCATACCATTTCAGGCTAGTTCACGTTCGATGGAGAAAAGTTGCGAAGAGTTACAAGTAACCTGAAAATCTATCCTTTTTTGTGGATGGAAGACCTGGATGTTGCGTTGGCCCAACCAAGCAGATATGATGTATGGGTTAAAATCCAATGGTTAAGGAGTGGAATTGAAGTTTTTAAGGTTGTCATGTGGCCTAGTCCTTAATGATTGGGCTTTGCTGTTATCTCCACAGGCTTAAGTTGTCCTAATATAAAGGACAAATGGATATTTAAAAGGTAGAAAAATTGAATAACCAAATCTGACAGTGACTCAACCTCTGGCTCGCACATACATGTGGGTTCCTGACACGTGTATCTGTCTACTCCCCTATTCCTATTGTAGGCCTCTGTTTATTAGGATTATCCTACACACCCTAGCCCCCCTTTTTCAGGGATCGCAATTATTTTTACTCTACCTCTACCCCCAAAATTATATTTTTACAAACGGTAAATCCTAAAGTAATGCGAGTTTGTCCTGATGCAGAAGGGGAGCGTGTAGGAAAGACGAACAAAATGAGCGTGGGGAGAGAGAGAGAGGGGAGTGTATGTTGGGTGAAGAGAAAACAAAGAGAAAAAGAGACTCAGGGCTCGAGGCATGAGAGCCTCGGTATATGTATCCCCTATACTCCAAAAGCTGCTCCCCTTCTCCCCTAAAATTCACTAGATCTTCGCTGTCTTACAATATGTATTCTCCCACTCCCCCTTAAAAGCGCGTGCACCACACTCTGTATAAAAATAGGGAATAATAATAAATAATTAAACAAAATTTAAAGAAGAAATGATAGGGCAATGATAAAGTGTTTTCAAAAGTTCACGTGAAAAGGAAGGGACCGCGTGACATGAGAATGGCAAGCGGCGAGACGAGAGAGGATTAAGATGAACTTGCGGAGAAAGGGCAAAAATTAGGAGAGGCGGAGGCGACAAGACTTTTTTTGCACTGTTCCGTGCGTGATTTGGGTTTGAGTTTTACTTTTACAGCTGAGAGTTGAGAGGCGCCGCTTTCTTGTTGGGACTTGGTGATTTTGTGGTGTGGGAGGGAAGTCGGTGTTATGTTTGTTCTTCCACTTTTTTTCACTGTTTCCGTAACCTAGTTCTTTGCCTGCTCTTTTGGCATGAGTGCATGGTTGGGATGTGTGTGAGTGTGAGTGTGAGTGTGAGTGTGAGTGTGGTGGCTCCAGTTCAGTCATTAGGTCTTCCGGATCAACAACTTTATGCATGCAAATATGCGAATAAGCTAAGAACGGAACCTGAAAGAATAAAGAAGCGGCCGTTGTTTCTTTTGCGGTGAAAGTAGATAATGACATGGGGTGTGCGATTAGAGACCATGTCCAATGCAATTAAATTATTGGATTTTGGACGAATGAAGAGGATGGATGGGATGGATTTGGTGGTGGTGGGTGACTGCTAATTTAATGGTGAAGCCATAAAAAGAGACTGTATGCACGTGACACAGAGAAATCAGCCACACAACTTTATTAATAAGAGGGAGAGGACCACGGCAGGGCAGAGGAGAGGGCGGAAAGAGCATGCACGGTGCTCGAGGCGAGGGAAACAAATAATAATAATAATAATAATTAATATTCGCAAAGACCTAAATTAACGGAGCTGATGCTGAGAGCGTGCTGCTGTCTGAACTCCGCCGTACGTTTTGGTGGGTCCGTCTTCTTCTCCAATTATCCTACTTTTTGATCTTTCTCTGTTGTTGCCCTTTTTCTATTTTCAAACACATGTGCATAAATAAGGGACATACACATACTACTACTTGCGTAGAGAAATACTACAAGTCACTGTTCCTGTCATGTAATGGACTAAATCCTAGAAGAAGAAGATGCACTGGGTTAAGTTTTGACTGTACAAACGTGCTAGGGGTTAGGGTTTTAAAAGGCTAGAGTTGGATGAGAGGTTTTGATTAGTACTATCATACAATTAAATTAATAACACACTATCATGCATTGTCCCAAAAACACAAAAGGGGACACACCAGTCGACACGAATAGATGTGAAAACTGGTGAATACCATACAAGAAACAATGACACTTTACAGCTTTACATAAAGCTCATATATATATATATATATATATATAGTAAGTGATTACCCCAAAAGTTACATGGGTGGGTAATGATCTTTCCATATTTAGAAGGTTTCATGCTACTCTTTTGCTTTCCTAGCTAGCATTGGTTCTCGTCTGATTTTAATTTAACCGACCCACTTAGTTTGGTTTCTTTACGTTGTGACTCACTAGTGTAGTCTCAAAACCCTACAACCTACGTCACCTCCTTTCCATGCTCATCTTAATAATACCTAATGCAATAATGCTAGCAAACCATTGGAGCAGCATTGTCAATTTTCAATTGCCAATTTGCTCTCTCCTACACAAAGTCCCATTCCCAAGTAACAAGTGAGTAGTATTCAATGCATCCATCTGCTTTCATCTCCATTACCCATTTTCACCTTCACATATCAATTCAACTTTGTCTTTTATGTATATAAAAACAGAAAGCTAAGAATCCTGTGCTAAAAGTGGGGAGCACAATCAGGGAACCTTATCGAGCATAGGCATAACGTATGAGCGGACTACACCATATATAAAGAGACAAGTAAGAGCAGTTTTTGGAAGCTAAAACCACTAGTGTGTTTACTCCTCCCATAACCCTTGAGTGTGCATGTAATTGCTTGGTAAATTTTCCGTTACTTGTTATCAAGCCTACGATGTTACCCTCTACAATCGAATGGAAAGTAGTCTATTTGATGATAGACATGAACAAAGGAAGGAAGTATGAAAGACAGATCAATCAACCTCCATTCCACTCCAGACTCCAAAAAAGATGAAATATAAAATCATGTATATACTTTTTGAAGCTATATAGATCAAGTCTATCTTGATAGTCCTTACGTTTAGTCATTACATTGCAGACTGTAATATTAGAACTACCAAACACCAAACACTCTCACTTGTAGTTGTAGTAGGTTTTGACGTGTAAACCAATCTGGACTCACCTTGCCATAGCTCATTCTGACCCAACTCATTACCAGCTTTATTTTCTTCATTTGGCTTGTGACAAAGCCAGGACATCTCTTTTACCAATAAATTCGAAATCTATTGTAAGCTAGCTAGTGTTAGAATACCAATGTTGTTATGCCAGCTATCTAGCCTTTTCCCGTGGTATTAAAGTCATTCAAGTTGGTGGACTTTTAGGATGCTACTCTACTGGTGAATAAGCTTGACACGAAAGAAAAGAATTAGAGAGAGAGATGGCTTGGTAAAGAACGACAAACGCGTCACTTCTGGATGAGAAATGAAAGGAATTTGCTTCAGTTCACTGCCTTCAGAACATGAACTTCCGTTACTCATTTAATTGTGAATAAGCCTATACTTAGACTCATCATTATAAAAATTTAGTAACTTAACTACATATACCTTGGCTTAGAGAGTCTGACATGTATTTAGTGAAAAGGGTGTATTTGATTCTTTGTTGGCAGCATCTGCTTCCATTGCCAATTCCACTTTCTGTCATTTCTTTCTTTTCTCTGTTGGACATACTCCCGTGTATGTTAACACTCTGATTTCAAGAGGAAAACCCTAAAGTAGAAGCATCAAAGTGTAACCAGAATGGTCAAGCTTAATATGTTTTGCACTCTAGACTCGTATATTAGATCCCATAATCATATTTTATGTCGATGTATCTAAGGTTGTCAATGGCATAATTATGTAAATAATGCAAACAACGTCATTGGTTGGTTCTTTATTTCTATGATCGTGCTAATTTTTAATATATAATGAAAAGAATAATGATTAGGGGAAAATGTACGCACTAAACATGTGTCCAAGTGCAAGGCATTGAAAGCTATGTAAAGTGGCCGTTTTCTGTATATAAAAAAACAAAAACGGCAAGTAATTTGATTGGCATGGCGTGACAACTTCACACAAGGGCACAGTTCGTTCCGTGTGTAAGTAATTTCACGAGATGAATGAAGAATTTTCACAAATCTCAACAAGGGTTATCGTAATTATCCTCACGTCTAGTCCTTCTTTTGTCCTGTGGTGGTACTATTTTGAAGTCAACGGTGATGATCGACTGGACGGTGATGAGAATTTTGATTACGTTTTTTGGATTTAATGTTTTGATGTGACCGGAATGAATGTGATGCGCAAGCTGGCCCTCTTTTGCGACTGCGAGGGTCGACACCTAAGGTGGTGCGTGGTTATGGTCGCATCAACCCTAATCTTTTAAGATCTATTCATTGTTTCAATATTTCAATATAAATTTTATTTATTTTTTATGAATTATATTTTTTATAATTTATATGAGTTTGAGGCTCTCCTAAAGTTTTTATCAATTGGTATCAGAACTGGTCTTGAAGTGATGACCTGAAAATGTCAGCCGTGACCAATGTGATTGTGACCAACGAAGATTTCATAGTGGTGACCCATAGAGTGATGACCTGAAAGTGTCAGCCGTGATCAACATAGCCGTGACCAATGAGGACATTGGTCCTTATGAAGGGACGAATGTTACGGTTTGATCTAATTATAAGATATGAGACTTGAATCCCATATTAGTTCAATACAAAATTGATATAAAATTTATAAAAACTTTAAACTTTTTATTCTCATAAGTTAACTTTTAAGGTGTGACTCTCTTAAAATCCTTATCAGAGGAGGGCTTGATATCGGCAACTTGTTTTCATTTGTCATGCTAAAAAGATTCGTGGAAGGCAAAACTAAAAGATTGACATCTATTTCCATAGGAATCATTGGATTTCATTCAATCTTAGTCATTTTCGTTCACTAAATTTGGTTTCAGATGAAGACAAATGTAGCGTCAACAAGATGCTTTCTTTAGCCTTTAGGTCAATTACATTGCATGTGCAGAAACATAAATTTCATTTTCTCATCAATATCTGAGATGACAGAGTCTTTAGAAACACTCATTGGCCTTGGAGTCTATTCCAAATCCCTTACCACAAAAGCATCTCTTGGTGGTTAATTAACCAAAATCCTGTGGTGGGTACCGCTCATGATCTGCAGCCGACCTAACACGAGCACGCCATCCCTTTTAATCTCTTGTAGGGAACAAGAACAACTCAAATTACATGTGTAGGCCTCAAAGTAGACCTAGTACACTCAGAAGTTCTGATTTGTTTTAGCTCACATGGTCCCTGAGGATGCTCCTATATTGCATCTAGCCAAAGAATGGGTTCTTCTAGCTATGGATTCTAAACTCTCTAGAGTAGATCTAGGCTCCCTGTCTAGCTGATTTGTTAGGTGTCCATAGATCTTGCAGGTAAGATCAGTGTCCATTTCTCCATAAAAATTGCTGCGTGTTGATTGAACCGCTCTCCATTTTTAATTCCACGGCAGAATAAGTTGACATAAACAAAGTTTTGAATAATATTTCTCAGTTTTGTACGACTATATATAATTATAACGTGGTAATTGCCTTTAAAGTAGGGAATATATTAGTAGGGAATCAACCTAGATATCCCGATATCATTTTCATTTCTTCTTTAATCTTATTTTTCTGGTAAACCCTCGGCTAAGAAATTAAAACAAGGATGAAAATCTACCCTGAAGCTTGATTCTCAATCGAGTTTAAACTTAAAGACCTAACAATGCAATAAAAAGCAAAAGCTTCTTGGGTTGTTACGTGTTTATGATTAAGATTGCAACTCTTCTAGGAAAGGAAGGTGGCACGTTGAGAAGCTCACTCTATCTAACGCATCTGCGTAGCAATAATTTACAAGAAGTCAGCAATGCACATCTTCTGCCGCTCTCTTTTCCTCGTCTGTTATCTTCTTTGGGTATGAAACTTCGACTTTTCTGGCTAGTTGATAACTTGTGACTGATTTGAAGGCAACAGTACTCTGCAGGACAAATGTAGTCATTTTCGTAATCGTACGGGGTTATTGACAACCATTCACCTTTACTGTTTAAACCAAGACATTAGGCTGCTCTCAGAGTACAATAATTTCGGTCCTAATTTGCTTGGGAAGTCTTTGAACAACTCTTTACCACTGCTACAATTTTATCTTCATTAGGCTGACTGCAAAATGTACTTCACGTAACTCTCTCGTGGCAACAGCTCAAAGCTGCCATCTTACTCTCTCACACACACATCTTAGTTCTAATTCTTTACTTTTTCTTGATTGTTTCTCTTTGGAATTGTTTCTATTTCTGTTCTGTTGTTATTAATGAATTTTCACTAATATCAAGGTTTAATAAAAAATTATGATAAATGCTATAATGAAGAAGTTATATAATTTCAAATATAAATTTAATTATACTGTAATATCACCGATTTATATTACAGATACTATATTCTTATACACAAAATATTACCACTATATAACAGTGGTATCTCCATTTTTTTAATAAAAAGTATCACTATTGCATATAAAAATCTTCATTCAATACTCTAAATACTACCAGTTTTATATTAAAGTATCCCCCTTCTATACAAAATTTCAGCACTTTATACAAAACAAAAAATCATAACTCTATATAAAACATACCACCACTTTAATATACAAATTATCTTTACTCAATAGTGTAAATGTCACTAGTTCATATTGTAAATACCATAACCCTATATAAAAAATACCACCTTATACAAATAAAATAATCACAATATATTGTTGATTTATTTTTTTATGATATTAGATTTCTAGTTTTTCTTTATTACTTAATCTAATAGGGAATCATTTGCATATATGCTTTATTTTTTTGTTTTTTGGTTTCTAAGAGCAACAAGGATTGTAAATTGAATATTATGGTTGAATGAGGGTTTAGCCTTCTGCATCAACATCTAGTGGAAAAAATTTATACAATTGAAAAAAGTAGGTGGTGCATAAAAAATGATATTGCTTATTTTGACCATATTATAACATGTTATAGGAAATTTAAGACGAATATGGAAAAAAAATGATCTATTTCATCTCAAACAATTTCATAGATGATAGATTTGATTTTTACATAGCATGTTGTGGTTGCTGGTATATAACTCGTATTTAAGTGAAATTTGTTACTATAATAACATTTTAATGACATAATTAGATGGAGTGGTTTAATGACATAATTAGATGGAGTGGTTAACATTTATACTTTTATTCTCACGGTCTATTAGAAGGAAAAAGCTAATATGAAATCATCTTATCCTCGGTAACAAAGGGAGACGAATGTCATAAAGCCGTTACTGGATGATAAACAATAAGCACATGAGAATGGAGCATTGATAATGTAAGTGAAAATAAATTTGGTGATGTTGTTATGTTAATTTGATTTGAAACTTGAATTCTTAAGTCAAAGATGATGTTATCACTAACAACACAAGTTTGCAAAATCTTGAGGTAAAGAATAAGGAAAAAATTTAGATCTATTTAAACAAAAATACTAAAATTTGGTCATAAAGTATGAATGTATTTGTATATTGACTATATTGTTTGAATATTTACGAACTTTTCAAATAAGATATTATTCAAAGAAGGAACATGAATGATGCAAACCCTTAATTCGAAGTAGTTAAAGTGTCATTAAGATGGGATTTAGAGAACTCAGAAAGATATAAAGGTCTAAGTGAGGATGTACCTTTACTATTGGCTGTGCTTTTACTTTGATATGGACAACTGAAAATTAGAGAGGACTAGGTGGAGGAGATTTGTTAGGGGCATTTTGGCATAAATCATGGGGATTCCCAACAAAACCAAACAAGTATACAAAAAACTGATAAAATTAAGTTTTTGGGGTTTAGAGAGGAATACAAAGTTAATGATCACCAAATAGTCATTTATCATGTACTCAATAAAGTTAGGTGTGTAAGCAAAACAAAATTTCTAGAATAACTTCCTTCTTTATATCTTTGGTGTGTTTTTCCCAAACACTAACTACAATATTATCTTATAGTAAATAAATATCATAGTCGATGTTGATAGCTGAGAGTAGCTTGGTTGAAAACATTTGTTATAAACCATCTTTGCAAGCATGCTTATACATTCCATTGATTTGTAGAGGATAAAGGTCTTATGCCTTATATGGATAGATGTGTAGCTTTATTGATTATGAGTTAATAGTCCAACAATTTAAAATTATTAATAAATATTTAGACTGATACAAAATGTGATATATGACTTTAATTTTTATTTTGTTTGTATATTTTTTATCTAGAAAGGCTAAACAATCCTTCAAGTGAGATAAGGTTACCATGTGGGATAAAATCCACATCGATGAGTTGTTACATGCTGATAGGGTATTAGAGCACAAGCATGGAAATTTAAAGGTAATATTGTTTCGTTGCAAATTTATAATAACATTTAGAAATATTATTTGTGAAGAATTAAATGGATTAATTATTTAATTAATTTTATATGTAGATGGTTGATTGTAATAAGGAACACCCAATGAAGCATCTTAGTAAGTAGGAGGCAGGGACGGAAGTGAGGAAGTTATTATGAGAGGCTGAAGAAGTAAAGATAATGGGTCAGTAAGTAGGGCTAAATGCCCAATTTGGGGCCAAAATTTTTTGGTTGATCAATTTAGGGCAAGACATTTTAACCTACTCAATTAAGGTTTAAACGTTATCAAATTTGTTTAATGTTAGGCTATTTTAGATGAAAATCTGGCAGTGTTATACATGCGTTGTTAAGTCTGAATGAGATACCTTTTGCGTCATCCTCTGTGTAACGTGTACTAATGACATGGTAAAAAAAATATATTCAAAGAAACCCTTTCTTCACTCTTCACTCCTTCATATTTGGTGTCTGATATTTTCCTATAGAGAAAGAAGGATTATAGAGAGAAAAATCCATCACACACCAAAAAAAAGAAGAAATTGTTGTTATATACAAAAGGTTTAAAGCAACGGTCTTGACGAATCTTTAGGGAGCTAGAGAGGTGGGGAGATAGTTAAGGATAGGAAGCGACAGTTGTAGTTTGTAGGCTAATCCTAGTCTATTGGATGAAGTTTTTCCTTTTAAAAAATGCCCAGTTCATACTTTTGTGTTTATTTTTATTAGTATTGTTGAATGCTATCTTTTGATTATCGTTTACGAATTAGTGTTGATTTTTATTGCTAATGTTTGGGTTATAGATGGAGAATTATTGTGAGAGTTGTATGCTTTTTCCTTCTTTGTTACCTTTGTCACCTTTTAGGTTGTTGGTTCCGTAGGTGAGGGGCATTTAGAATTTGCTTAACAATGTAGGAAATCTTAATTGTTGTGATTGCATGAACGAAAGACTTGTGCTAAGGTACTAGTATAGTCAAACCAATGGTCTTAGTCTTACTTTAAATTCTACCATCCTATGCAAACACACACTCAAGTTAGTGGGATGTATTGTAAATATTGTCCAACAGAGGGTTAAAGTGCTGAAGATGGCACAATATGGGCTATTTACTTTAAGTGTGGTGAGAGTCAAGACATATTGTAGGAAACATTTTTCCTGAGATATTTTTTTGTTTATTTATTTATTATTGTTACCAGTCTGTGTTTGGTAATATCAATTGCAAACTGGCTTTTGGTATAACAAGGAAGATTTTCAATTATGAACTCTTTGTTTTCTATTCAATTTTCGTCCAGTTTATATGTGATTTCTTTTTTGATCATATGTAACTAAATATCTTTAGTTTCTAGGTTTGATGAATCTTAGTTTGTGTTACAATATGTATTAATTATTTTATTTAATGCAATGGTTTTGATTGATTTATTGTGATTTAATTATGTGTTTAATATACCTTTTAATAGATTTGGAATATTAGTTCACAATCTGATTCCATAACATAGATATTGAAAAATCCTGTGTATGAATAGATCTACCATAATTGAAAGGAGTTAATTGCAAACCTAAAGATAAGTCAGCATAAAACATCTAGATTAGGGTCAATCCTAATAACGAAATTCACAAACATCTACCGAGGAGTTAGACTTCACACACCTAACCAAGAAAAATCGATTATTCCCTCTATAATTACCACAAAACATTAAACCATTGCATACTTTCCTTCAAAAAGCAGCATGAGGAATCAAGAAAAAAAAGAGGAACCACATATAGGCAGGACGGTACTAATGGAAGCCACACCGTCAGGTCAAACCCAATCAACATAAGAATCGGAGAAGATGGGTTGATAAGGTTTTCGGGTCAGAGACAGAGAGTAGATTGTCGAAGGCGCACCATATTTAGAGGCCATTTCTCGTGAGTAAAGGTCGGGTTTCAATACACCCCCTCTTATAAGAAAAGATGGTGAATACACTTAGCAATCGCTTTTTAAAATGATGGCATTTTAGTATCATCATGAAATAACGTCGTTTCAATAATCTAACTCACTTCTGCTAATTACACTATCATTTCAATAATCTAACTCACTTATGTTAATTACACTGACATGTTTGATTAATAAAGGTCTCTGAACATGTAACATTGCCATGTCAGTAAAGATAACGTAGACATTAACGACAGGCTAGAATTGAAAAAATGAAAGTTTGAGCATTTTATTGATACGTTCTAAAGTTCGGACTATAATTGAAAATTTGATGTAAGTTTAGGATTTTTTTGTAATTAACCCTAAAAAATCCCCATTCGCTTCTAATAGAAAATTTTATTTTAAAAAGCTCTTAATTTCTCTCAAATCTTTTGTATTTTCTCAGTCGAAATCAATTCCTATAACAATTCAAATACCAATTTCTACCTATGAATCCCATTCAAACCAAGATTGTTTTACCTTTCTCCAAAAAAAAAAGAATTTTACCAAGTTAGTGTTTCTTTTTGAAAAAGTTTGGGATGGGGTGATTTATGTGGATTATTTTCAACTGTGGGTGTGAAATATATCAAAATATAAGTAAAAGACCATCCTCAACCAAGGGTAAAGGCATATTTAAGAGAAGGGAACCATCATGTAGTAAATCTCAATAACCAGATCAAGGTGAACATCTTATGCTATATTTCACCAAATCAAAGTCACTTATAAAAGTATGTATCCTAAAACTACAATTTTTGAACGCAATAGATGTTTGTAGTTATATTTCTTAGTATAAATAAGTATAGAAGCAGAGGAAGAAACATTGATTAAGAATGTAGGATGGACAAGAATTTTTGCTATAATTAAAGATGCTTATAAAATGTTGACCCTACAAGTGTTATAAACATTCGAGGTTATAAGAAATGTAGCTTGGGATGACCTGAATGGGATAAATTTTCAAATAAGATGCAAGCCCCTTAATATTCATTATGCAAATTATAGTGAATTACAAGTTTTACATAGCCAAATTTGTGGAATTTGAATCATACCAAACCTCTATAGTAAATTTCCCTTATTGTATTTAAAGTTGTTTCTATTTTTGTTTTGTAGTAATTGGATGGTTCAAGTTAGTAATGGATTTTCAACTAAGGTTATTTTTCCAACAAGTCTGAAGCTACATAACTTTGAGTTGTATAATATCAATGCTTAATAAAAAAATAATGATAAATATTCATTCTGGTTAAAGGTTAATACGAACCAAGTAATAAGGATTTGAACTATTCATTTGTCATATTAGGTCATAAAATCATAGAGGATGGAATCCAAAAACATTTTAGATATATTTTGTACTTTAACTTCGCAACTATAAGAAGATGATGCAAAACTCAAAGGTTTAATATCTTCTCTTAAATAACTTAATATCTTCTCTTAAATAACTAAAAGACATTAACCACATAATAATTAAGAACTTATATATTATAAAAAACCTTTTATCATATTGTAAATACCACCAGTTCATATTATAAATATTATATCCTTATATACAAAAAATATTATCACTATATACAATAAACAATCACCACTCTTTATAAAATATCATTACTTTATACAAAAAACACCACCACTTTCATATAAAAATCTTAATTTAATTCTCCAAATATCACTAGTTCATATTGCAAATATCATAACCCTATGTTAAAAAAAATCATCTCTTAATAAAAAAGTGCCACTTTACCCAAAAAGTCTACATCTCTATACCAAAAATACCACTATTTTGATTTAAAAAAATCACTCAATACTATAAATAACACTAGTTCATATAGTAAATATCATAACCTATATAAAAAATACCACTCTATACATAAAAAATCACTATTTATAAAAATTATCACCACTTTTATAAAAAATATGTTACTAAAAAATACCACCACTATATAGAAATATGTTGTAACTTTATACTGTAAAAGTCACCACTCGTATTAGAAATACCATTATTGTCTATAGAAAACATCACACATTTGTACAAATAATAACTTAATTTAGGTATGTTTCTTATCCAAATTATCATGATTTGATTGATTTTATCGTATGTTATTAGTAATGTTGAAAAATGTTACTTAAAAATGATGTTGGTTAAGGATAAAAGGGTTTTATAAGTAAAACAAGTAAAAAACATTTTTAGATAAATATGTCTTGATACATGATCATGTGACAGGTTGTATCCATTCTAAAGCCAAACATATGGCTAGAAGATTATATACGACCAATCAAATGATTATTTTCAAGGTCATGGTGCTCTCTATAAATATAAAGTGAAGATATAGCTTGATACATGAGCATGTTAGAGATTATGTCATATGATAGAGAAGTCAAAAAGGAATTCAAAACCTAGAACATAATCATGCCTTTATTATGCGATTCTTGAGAAGCAAAAAAAAAACAATTAAGTGCACGACCACCACATGCCACATATAAAATTTAAAACTAACATGTAATAGGATGTATTCAACTTTTGTTAATATAATGATAAAGGAGTAATCTCATAATGTTGAACAATCTTTTTAAATAAGATTCCATTTCTTCTTCCCAATTCAACATGCCTTTTCTTCTTCTTATTCTTCTTTTTACCTAGGACGTGATGCTCTTGGAGAAGGTCAATTATAATCTTTTACTTGTTATCTTTAGGACAGTTGATCATACAAAAAGAAGTTGTAATCCTAAAATACGAAGCTATTGTATTGAATATTATTGATTAAACTTGCATTTAGATATGGTCTTATAGGTTTTAAGTCTTTTAATATTGACTTAGTGGTTGTGCACTATAGTAGGGGACAAAAACATATAGCTAGTTTATTTCTTTTTTTATGGCATTGGATTTCTATCCTTTTCTTTTTGCCTAGTCTAATAGGAACTCATGTTTTGTTGCTTTTTTTGTATGAGCAGTAAGGAGTATAAATTGAATATTATAGTTGCATAGGTTTTTGCAAACTTTTAAAATGAGTATTATTCAAATAAGGTATATGACTTAATGCAAAGCCTTACCTTGAAGTAGCTGAAGTGGGTTGTTAAGATGGAATTTAATGAACTTAAAAAGAAAAAGACATTTTGATAAGGATGGACCTTTATTACCAACTATGTTTTTACTTTGATTTGGATGACCTTTCTTTGAAAATTAGGGAGGATTAAGTGGAGGAGATTTGTTAGGGAAACTTTGGTATAGATCATGGGGGTTCCTAACAAAACCAAATGAGTATGCACAAAATTTGATAAAACTAAGGCGTTGAGGTTTAGAAAGGAATTTCATGACCACCAAATAGTCATTTAGTGTGTACTCAATAAAGTTAGAAGTGTGTAGATGGAAGAAATTTTCTAAAAAATGTTTCTTCTTTACGTCTTTGGTTTGTTTTTGTGCCCAAATTCCAAATAAAATATTATCACACAATTGATGGACATCATAGTAGATGTTGATGACTGTGAGTATCTTAGTTGGAAACATTTGTTTAAATAATCTTTTCAAGCATGCTTGTACATTCCACTAAGTTGTAGAGGCTAAAGGTGTTATGTCTTAAATGGATGGATATATAGCTTTATTGACAGTAAGTTAATAGTCTAATAACTTGAAATTATCAATAAATATTTAGACTGGTACAAATATGATAGATCACTTTAACTTTTATTTTATTTGTAGATTTTTTTATTTAGAAATCTAAATGTGAGTCATCCCTTCAAGTGAGATAATATGACAAGGATTATAATATGGGATGAATTCAGCATTGATGAGGAGTTAAAAGTTAATAGAGTATCAGAGCACTTTGAAAAGTTGAAAGTAATCATGTTCTATTGCCAATTTATAGTGACATTTAGAAACATTATTTGTCAAGAATTAAATGGATTAATTACTTAATTAATCTTAGACGTGGCTGGTGAATTACAATGAGAAACACTTAATGAAGCATCACAAAGGGTAGGGGCAGTGACAAAAGTGAGGAAGTTATTATAAGATACAGAAGAGGTAAAAATAACAAGTTATATTAATGTTTAAGCCAGTTCCGTTATAAACTTGAAGGTAGGTATATATATATACATATATATATATAATTAAATATTGATTCAATTTTATTGAGTTGTTATTTCAAGTTGATGATTTGAAAATTATTTAAAATGTTAAGTTCAAGTTAACATTAAGTAATATCTTGTCATAGTTTAAGCTTATAAATTGCATAAGTAACATGATGCACATAATGTGTGAATTAATTTTAAAAATTTAATTTCTAAATTCTTATATAATGTTCTCATACTTAATTACTATGTTATGTACCTAACATTTTATTAGCAATTTTTTAAATCTATTTTGTTACTTGATAATGCAAAATTTGAACTTCATCTAAACAATTACATATTAGATTCAATGTTTATTGTGAGTAATCTCACATTTAAGCTTCTTTGATTGTTAAAAAAAGAAAATAAATGTTGTACTAGAATTAATTTCATTTTATAATATTTTTAAGTGGAAGTAAACCAAGTTTTGGAACTAAACTTGGAAAAATCTTTACCAAATATCGATTTCTTACAAATTATTATGAATTATGTGAGAAACATTAGCAAGGATTAAAAGATTGTCGTTGATGTGTATTTTTAAGCAACAGGTATTTTGTGAAATCAGATACTTGTTAGGATTTTAATTGTTCTCTTTTTGTAGTTTTTCATCCTCGTATTTTAGAACGAGCAATGGTAGTGTTGTTGTGTTTCATTAGAAGTAGGAGAGATAATAATATTCAACTTAAATCATGGGAGAATGGTGATAAGCAAATTCTAAATGGAGAACCAATAGGGTGGCAACATAGTGTTTGCATTGTTTTTTGAAAAAATAGGAGGCAATTACATTAGGTTTAATGGAAGGAAAATAAATTGTGTTTGTACACACTTATTTTATGGCAGGTGATGGTATCATTTAATCTACAATTTGATGTTTCAACTTCTTGGTCTACATTTCGCATATTTTATCCAAGTAGCTTCCTGAAGCAAGAGAACAAGTAAGAATATATATATATATATATATATATATATATATTAATAGATACAGGAGCTAATGAAAATTATATAAGTTATACACTTTGTAATCATTTACAAAAATATCAATTAGATGAACCTCACCAATATACAAATTTTAATGGTGAATTACATACGATAGATGAAGCT
>JAOSBP010000008.1:21784066-21805447 GCA_027563825.1 Erythroxylum mucronatum
AAACTTTCTCCTATTTTTTCATCATTATCATAATCTATTTTCTTTAAAATACCACTCCAATAATTTTCTGAAGCATCTGTTTCTAATATTAAATTATCATCTTTATTTGGTAAATATAATTTTGGTATATATATATATATATTGAATGTAAATTTAGTTTTTATAATTACATATTATTATTAAGTTGATTAAAAGAGAATGAATAACATTTTGACAAATTTTTTGTTACTAAACGAAGTCATGATCGTGGGATTTCCCTATATTATGCTTTATAATTATAGTATGGGGATTGGACATCTAGATTAGACATTATTATCTGTTATGATGTGTATATATTTAACACGTAATATATTATTATTTATTCAAATGACTTGTAAAAGCAATTGATGAAGATTTTAAAACACCTTTATAATTGAGTGATGTCAAGCTAATTTAAATCCATTTGCTATCAATACTTTTTTCCTATACACAATTGTGAATATGCGAACGCTCATAAATAATATCCATGTTTGTTTATAACTTAAAGATTATGGTGGGGATAAATCTTGGAAACAATTATATACTTACAGGGTTTTACACCTTTTATGAATTTAAATTAATTGTGTATTTATAAGGTTCTTGCCTAAATTAAGCTAAATGTTACTTTGTGTCTTTTAAGACTTTTAAATTGCCCCACATGTCAAGTTTCTCAACATTTGTGTTTCTTACTAATGGTTGAATCATATAATCAATGAGAAAATTTTCCATTTTGCTATCGTTCATTATAAGTTAGTCTTAGGATATTCATTAATCTTATCACCCATCTCCATTAAAACAATATTTCCAATATTTGTAATTGAAAAATGAAAAGCACATGGAAAAATTAATCAGAAATATGCTAAAGCAATAAGAAGTTTATAGTTACAACCATGACATTAAACTTGTTCATATTAAAAATATCATATTATATGAAAAATACCACCACTTGCCATAAGAAATAGTACAATTATATATTAAAAATACAACCACTTTTTTTTTAGAAATTAAAAAATTTCATTGATAAAAGGATTTACATAGAAGCGTTTTAGACAATCGAAACCAGTAGAGCATGGTTTGAGTGCCCCGAAGCAATCTAATTAACCCATCCAGTGTCATTTGAACCAAAGCAATTTTAACAACAAAATCCCTAGCCAATTAGGGCAAAACTACCAAAAGCCTTTCACTACTCCTCGGTGAAAATTACCCAATTCAGATGGCGAGACATCCAAGCAACGGTAAGGAGCTATCGTTGAGGTGGAGAGGGCGACGATTAGATCAAGATGGAAACACCACAAGAAATATCGAAACCAGGTGACGCGGTCGATTCGTATCAACCACTTTTGCATAAAAGATACATGCAAACATTGTAAATACCATAAGTTCATATTTCAAATACCACAAACCTATTAAAAAACACCAACACCTATAGAAAAATTCTACCACTCTTTACAAAAAATACCATCACTATCATTTTGAAATATGATTATTGATAGGAATACGACTTGATACATGCCTATGTTTTAGACTGTATTCTTTCATCAAAATTGATAAATACAAAGAGGAACATAGCATGTGATATGCTCATGTCATAGATTTTATTTTACCTTAAATTAGGTTAATAGTTCTTGAGAGGAATAAGATATAAGTCACACTCATGACATAGACAACTTTTATGTGTGGTTTTTTAAAAGCCATGACCTTTAACATGCTTATGTTCTAAATCATGTGTGTATTGAATTCTGGACAATTCATAGACCCAGTTAGACACGAATTGGGTCACATTAATGTCTCAAATAGTGTCTTAAAATTTTTTAAAAATCCTCATTCGTTCATAATAAAAGAAAAATTATTTTAAAAATTCTCTTAATTTCTCTCAAATCCCTTATACTCTCTCAATTGAAATCAATTCTTAAAATAATTCAAACATTTTCTACGCATTCATCTTGTTACAAACCAAGATTACCTCACCTTTCTAAAAAAAATAGTAAATTTCACCAAGTTAGGGTTTCTTTGGACAACATTTAGGAGTCTTTAGATTTAAGGCGTGACTTGTGTGGATTATTTTTTGTTATAAGTGTGAAATTTATTAAAATATGAATGAAAGATCATCCTCAAGTAAGGGTAAGGGTGTATCCAAGAGAAGGGGAGCTTCACGTAGTCAATCCTAGTAGCCATTTGAAGGTGAATTTCCTATGCTATATTTCACTAATGAAAGTCCCTTAAAAATTATTTTATCCTAAAAACTGGACCTTTTGAGCCCAATAGAAGTTTGTAGTTATATTCTTTAGTATAAATAGTTATGAAAGCAGAGGTTGAAACAATGAATAAGAATGTGGATTAGATAAGACTTTTCACATACTTAAAGATGCTTATAAGGAGTTGACAATCAAAGTGTTGTTAATGCTTGAGGTTAAGAGATATATAGGTTGGGTTAACCCGAATAGGATAAATTTTTAGATGGGTTGCATGCCTCTCAATGTTCATTATGTAATTTGGAGTGAATTGTAAGTTTTACACACCCAAATTTATGGAATTTTAATCATACCAAACTTCTATAATAAATTTTCCTTTAGATATATCTACAATTATGGAATTTTAGTGCCATATATCATACAAAGCTTATGAATATGACACCACTAAAATAAAGAGTTCCCATATTACTTCATTTGCAGTGCATTATTTGCATTGGATGATTATCTACACTATTTCAAGTAAGAGGGAGAGTATAAGGTTGGTGATCTTAAGGTCTCTTTTTTTTAAACCTATGGTGCTCAGTGAAGAGTCACTAATGCGCCTTAGGTTACTATTTTTTTCAAATTATTTAGAGTATATGACAATGAAAAGAATGGTTTAAAGGCTCCTACATCACACACCTAGCAAAGAACTTATATGTATTTCCTAACATGCCTGCGATGACCACTATATGTTCAATACTCTCCCTTGAGATTGAAGAACATACACAGGGCCAACAAAGAACATTACTGGAACGTATGTTTACTTGGTTATGAAGTTGGTGAGTTATAAGGTGATGAACCAAGTATGGAAATTGAGGAGATAGATTAGAGAATGGAGCATCCACTACTATATGTTGCACTAGAAGAGGGAGAGACATTGACACCTTATAGTTTACAATCTGTCTTAACAGTCATTGTTGGAGAATTAACAAATATTGGTTGGTAAATTGGAGTAACAATGTGCAATGATCATCTAATCATTATTGGGGAAATCAAAATTCCTAGTCATATTGTGAGAACTCTTAGAGGACCAAGAAGACTAGCTAGATTGGATGGAAGATGCAATTGGTCATTATTTCAATCATATTCGATTTCAAGTACTGCCCATTCCTTTTAATCCTTCATCTTTGAAGGAGCAACACGAGTATATGGAGCACGGACATATCTACACTACTGGGCCCCCCAAACTTTTTTTAAATTAAATATTATATATATATACATATATGAGGATGGAGTTATTTGAGAGCTAGTAGTATATTGGACCCCCCTAAAATTTAAAAAAATTAAATATTTGGACCTTCTTATTATAAATTTCTGGCTCCATCGTTGATATGGAGTAAGACTCTCCATCAACTGATGGTAATAGAAACTCCAAGCATCAGGACGAATGCTTGGATTAGATAATCGAATGGTGCTATCAAATAACATATTAAAAATATAGATGCAAATTTGATTGATACGCCAATTCTCAAATCATTAAATGATTATAGACATCATCAATCACCACTAAGTCATTTTTTATAATAAAAATTATAATGAACTCTAAAAATTGTAATGAACTCTCGAGGTTCCAAATAATTAGAAAATTCAAAAAATGTAGAAAGATATAAAGAAATGGAAACAAAAAGAAGATAAAGAATCAAACGTGTATTTATGGGTATATTTATCACAATCTTAATTTCGATCAAGAATATAAGCAAAAAATATACGTAATAATCTTTGTGGCCAAGTTGACATCACCTTTCACTTCCTCATCTTAGTAAACTATTAATATATAAATTGTTTGAATATTTATTTAACAATTTTATAATAAGAAATTATTTTAGTTGATAATGAAATACTTATTCTATAAAATATTTACTTTATGGTAATACTAATTACTTTATTACTATATTTGACTGGATTATGTACATAAAGTAAAAAAGCTTCTATTAAGTGGATGATTACAAGATCATTCCAATTATAGCATACTAACCTCATTAAAATAGTTGAATTTAGAAGTTTATAAACATGAAAATTTAATATTTATTCCAAATTGCAAATGCTATATTTAGATTGTGAGCATGCCATATGAATACATTAGACACATTAGGTAAGTTAAAGACTTCCATATAGAATTAAATACTTCCATAACAATGATGTCTTCCTCATAATGTTCTTTTTCCACCTTTATATTAATTACTTCCTCCTAGTTTTTGTTAATAGAGAAATGGCTAGTTGGGTAATTGGAGCAAGCCACTTTTCTTAACTTGGTAGAGCTATGTTAGTAGATCAAGTCCTCAACTAATCATTTAATTTGTATTAACATATAACACCTTGCATATTTTTGCCATATGTGATTCCACCTAAAACATAAAAAATTATACCAGTTAAGTTACTTCCCAGTGTTGTCTGATGAAACCTCACTTTATTGATGTCATATTTAAGTTACCTCTTTGTCTTTAGTTGTAAATAATAAACTAACCTAATAATGATTTAATTAAGGCTCTAAGCCTTTAATTTAGTATGAAGACGATAAAGTGGCCTATTTATGGGTCTAATTAAATGGTTTAAAGTCCAATGAAGAAAATGACACCTTATTAATTTGATCTTGGGTACTTTTTAGACCTTTAATGGGGAAGTTCAATAAGGTTACTGATATGGAGTAGTTGTTAGGTCTTTTGTACCTGCTTAAGTAATTTTTATGGATTTTCAACTTTCTCACACTTATTAATTAGTAGATCGGTGCAGTAAGAAAAATTATATATATAATCATTGTATAAAAAAATATCATGACTCTATATAAAAATACCATGATTTTGTATAAAAGAAAATATAAAACTATATAAATAGGTATCACATTTACTCTAATATGTAAATATTACATACCACAATTGAGTAGAAAATTAAAATATTATGATTATATATAAAGAATACCATGACTACGTAGAAAGAATATTATGATTGTATAAAAAATGTCTAAATAAGTACCACATTTACTTTAATACGTAAATACGCTAAATAAGTATAAAAATACTATCACTACATGCAAACAATATCATGACTTTTTTTTGCCGTGCCTTTTGATTACTCGAAAGTTTTCTCTATTACAAATCTACTACTAGCAAATTTTCCCAAAAAAAAAAACTACTTCTAGCAAACTAAAATAAGTGCAACTATCTCTGATGAATAATATAATGGTAAGTAGGCTGTCGATCCTTTAAAAATATAGATCTAGAAAAATCTTCCATTATTATCTAGTTTAAAGAATTGTTAGAGATAATTGATGATTGGGTTTGTGGTAAAAAATAACAAAACAAAACCTAAACAAAGATAGAGTCAAAAGAGTAAAAAACAAAGCATGAAATCAAGTAGAGAATCAATGAGAATTGATGCTTAGGTAAGTACTTCCCCTAGTATCATCTTTGGTTTCATGAATTATTAACCTAGAATAAATCTATCATCTGCATTGACATAATCCCCTAGAATATGAAATTACAATCTCTTGAGCTACAACCACCTATTCTCTGGGCAGATAACTCGTGTCTCCACCAAGCAACACCCATTTGAATGCATTAAGTTCTACGAAGTTATATGAAAGGTTTCACCATAATACTAGAAAGATCATATAGGTCTATTTTTAGCACCCATTCAACCCCTAATATCTAAGTCATGGTCCACTTACAAGTATGTTCTCTTGGATCATCTACAAGTAACTTTAAATCAATTCTAAATATTAGCATTAGTAAATTCAAATTAAGAATAACCATAGATAATTTACATATATAAATCCCAATTCATAAATCAAATCAAATATGATAGAAGAAATTATAGGTGAGGATCCCTGTATTATCAACGACGTAGATTCATTGAGATGAGTTTAGATCTTATTTCTATAGTAAAAAACTTAAAATTTGACCTTATAAGGGTTTGTGAACTTCCTGTGGCTAACCCTAACAATTTGGAGAAAAAAGAATGTTAAAATGTGTAAAGTCTTCAAAATTTTCTAAAAATATGGTTTTTATGCTTTAAATATCTTTTATCCGCTTATAATATAGTTTGGGATACGTTCGTATCTGAGGCCATGAATCTCTGTTTTTCTTTTAACGAGAGATACTAGCTTTGACACATCTATGCCCTAGATCCTGGATTTCTTTGTTTCTTTTTTGGAAAGCAAACAGCCTAAGACATGGTCATGGCTCAATATGTATCACTTTTTAGATTTTTTCCATACCATGCAATCTCTCTCCAAATTGTGACTTCTTTTGCATTTTATTTATGGTAGCCACAGAGCGTACACAGGTGTATAAGTGTGTTCAATTAAGAATTGTGATCTTCTCCATGTTTTTGCTTCCAACTCTTAACAAATCTCATTCCAAAGTCAAATATTCTCAATCACCTGAAAATTTATTAAAAGTTAAGTAAAGTAAGGCAATTTATCATAAAAACAAAGCAAAGTACTTAGGAAAATTCATGCATATTTCATGCTCATCAAATATTATCACATGTAAGCTTTTTTTATCCTCGTCCAAATCAATCTAAATCATTGTCAATATAATAAGTATCAAATCTAAGAAAAAAAATAACAAATTAATTGCAACAATTAAGAATACTCATCATCCAATCAATTAAAATTTTCATCAACCAATTAGGTTTCTATATGCGTGCACTAAATTGTAATTTAATTTTACTCAATCCAACAATCCTTCAAATATCAACTTCATTTAGATAATTCAACCTAATATATAAAGTAAACACAACGAACAAGAGGCTTCCCCTTCCAGACATTTTAACAACTGAAAATTTATGAAAATGAAACACTTATTTTTGACATTTTGATAGAACATTAGAGGTTTGTTTAGAAAAATCACCTAATCTTTTGATATGAAAGTGAGCACTTTACTATAAACACCCCCTATTACTCACTTAGGTCAGCGATTTAAATGGCCACTAACACCACTCTTAATTTTAATATTTTCAATTAGGTTAAAGTCATTAGAATGAATTTATTTATGTTCATTTTACTTATAAAAACCACACACACACACACACACACACACACACACACACACACACACACACACACACACAGTTTTTTAGTTTTCTTAATGGAACATTAAAAAGCTTGATAAGAGTCCCTTTTTCCTAAATTTATGCCAAAACTATAATAAAAAAGTGACATTGTGCAAATTAAGCATCTATTTTAAAGTCATTGGTTTAACTTAAAACTAAGTCAGTTTTTAATGCTTATACTATGTTAGTTTTTAATGCTTATATCTATTTAACTAAATGAATTGCATCATAAAAAAATATAGCCTTTAATGGGTTATAATAATTACTCCTTTTTCGTTGTTAAATTGTAGTTAATGCATCCTCATCATTAACTTTAGTAGGCACCATCGCTAGTTGAGAATCTTGTTCAAAAATCCCACAAGATCGAAGTAGGTTGATGATTGTTGCCCCGTCTATTGTAACCATAAATTTGTCTCTTAAATTGCCTTTGCATTCTCTATAGTTCATAGTTTTATCCAAACTACTCATCCTCAATTAGCTAGTGGCTACAGCTCTGCTCCCCTATACTCTTATCTTACCTCTACCATAAGGGTATCATTTGGCTATATGAGAGAGAAAAAGAAATTAAGAAGTTAGGAGAAAATGGGGGTTTGACACAACCCCTAACATTTTAAATTTTTTTAGATATAGTTATTGACCTTTCTAAAGAGAATTAGGTTTAAACATGGTCTAAGACATGGTCATATCCTAGACCATAAAGTTTTCTAGAAATTAATATTTCAACAATGTATAAGACCAGAAAGGTCCTAGACCATGTCTAATAATTAAGTTCATCACATGTTTAATTTTAAAATTTTCAATTAGCCTGTTCCTTAACCTTTTTAACCCAAAGCTCGTATAATTTCCTCCTTAATCTAATTATGAAAACACACAAAACATAGAATAATAATGACAAAATACAAACCAATAACCTTCTAGTAAAAACAAACCAAAATAATTGTAAAAAAATTCCATATTAATTGTCCAACATTTTAAATAACTTCAAATGGAATTAAATTTTCTTGAAATAAATTTAGTTAGGTAGCCTCTAATATAACTTCTTTATAAGTCTTTTAACTAGTATCATTGATGCCCCTTTCTTTTATATTGATAAAGTGCAATGTGAAAGTTCTTTTCTCTTTTTTTTCCCCTTTATGTAAGGAATCAATTCTCCTCTTCCTTGATACCTTAGCTTCATGCATGATGAGTTTATGAAAATAAATCATAACAATTAGCTTTATCTAAATAATCATAAACCACAAAATGGTTAACTTTCATCAAAATTTGAAAGGAATATTCTTTTCGTCTCTAACCTAAATGTTATTCACTTTCTCTGATATTTATAATTGCACTAACTAATACACAAAAAGGCCTACCTATGATTATGAGTTTTTCATCATCCTCTTGATGTGAACCTTAAGGACAAGTCCTTGAAATCCAACACATCTTATTTATATTCAAGCCTTAAAGAAGCAAAAACTATATTAAGCGTATAACCTTGACCAAATGATTAAATGGAATCACTAACCAAAGGTATAAAAGAATCAAGGTTAGAACATGATTTTATCATCACAGGTAAATAAACATAATAAGATCAAAAACTTCTTTGAAGAATCAAAGAGAAAAATATCACAATTGTATTAATGATCAATGATGTCTTTACAATTGAAAAGAAAAAACCTTTAACTATTAAAATATGAAATTAGGTTTTTAAAACTCAAATAATAGTATGGGCCTCAACCGTGGTTAGGCCGTATTGACTACATACACAGTTTTGGACACGCCTACATCTAAAACCAGAGATCCGGTTAGGCCGTATTGACTACATACACAGTTTTGGACACGCCTACATCTAAAACCATAGATCCTTCCGGATCTCTGGGAAGTTAGACACAGTCTGGGAAATACCTATGGCTGGAGACAATAGATCTCAATGTAACTTTACGAATTAGTACATGGTCTTGGCCACGTCCGTGATTGCATACATATGGATATAACTTTTGAAGATAGGCACGATTTCGCCTCTATCTATGTAGAGAACCATTTTTCATCACTGAGTTGTCTAGAAAGTTACATAGGCTAATATACGACCATATTGGAGTTTGTGTCCACATCCATTACTCTTTTAACCTTAGTTTAGATCAAGCTAATCATTATTCATCCTTGTTATCCAATAGAGGTTCTAATTGACATTTTGATAATAAAAAACACAATTATTACTAATGATCCTATTATTTTGATTATAAGCAATATAACAAGATGTAGCCATAACTTAAGAACATAGTTTCTATATTTTATAATGTTGATTGTAATGTTATTTAGTCACTTTGAGATTGTTAAAAGTTAACCATGAATAAACATTTATTTTTACTCCACTATATTAATCTTTTCACTTATTAAGAGGTATTAAAGCTTTTTTGTTGAAAAATCCTATTGATATTTCAAAAGCTATATAAGGGGACATTTTAAAAGTTATATTAATTAGAATTACATTTAAAAATCAAGTTTTACCATTTAAGGTTGTTAAAATAGTTTGAAAAGGCCTCCATCATTAATACGACATGTACAAGTAGACAAAGAAAACTTCGAATGCTATATATTCTCTTTCATTCAAAACTTTAACTCTTCTTTTCATAATTGTTCATGGATAAGAGCAATTAAGTATAACTACTAGAAGTTGACCCCACCACCTTTTCAAATTTTGAAAACAAAATTTCTCTTAAACAAAAAAATATTCTCACATACATCATTAGTTTCAAAGATTGTTTAATCCAAACATTCATGATAGTCTACACATATTAATTACCAAATCATATAATATATTTGACCTTATGATTAAATGAAATGCAACCAACATTTATAATTCTAATGCTTGATTCAATGTCGTCATTACATGTATCTAAAAATTCCTCATCATCCTTTTATCAATATCAACTAATAACATTTAAATAATTAAATAAAAATTTTATATTCAAATCACTTTGTAGTATCATGCACAAAAATAAATACCACATCGTAGTTATGAAAACAACATTACCAAAATATATCTTGACTATCTAACCTCCTTTTTTTTACATCTCTACTTTTGGACCTCTCCTGTTTGAGATTCCAACCATTTTATTCTTGGCCTACCACTTGACCTTGAGACAATTAAGTCCTTCAAGAGGAATTCTCTTAAAATGGAATATATATGCCTACTAAATTTATGCCCCAAATTTATACCACATTGGTTTTTACTTTAATGGTCATCAATATCCTCTAACTAAGCTCTAATAAAACTTGTGTATTTTTATAGAAATTGGATTCCAATTTCTATTTCTTACTAATGTAAATATCATTATCATCTCAAATATTACCAAATTTTATGTTCGTAAGCCACCTTATAACACCTTTATGCCACCTTTTACTAACGAGATATTTTAAAATATTTTTAATTATGACCTTATTCAAAAATTTAAACTTATGTCAACATACAAACACATAATTCCTTTAAGTTTGAACAACTTGTAGTTGCACTTTACTGGTGGGGGTGATTATTTAATGTAATTGTGTATAACTTGATAACCTTGTAGTCTTCACCCATTTCCTTATCCTCGTACAAATTGTTCCCCTTTGCTTTATATTTTGCTCACCTCAATAAATGACATTAGTTATTTTTTAATATAATATGAAATAGGCTATTGGTGTATACTTCCTGAAATTCCTTCTTAATTTCAAATTGTGTAATTAAGGATATACTAATTTTCAAACACTAGTATTAAACTCCATTTCACGCTTATCTTTCCTTATTTACTTCCTTTATTACTCAACAAATTATCTTAATGTGTTACAAGCATGTATATTGCCATCAAAGTAAGCATTCATATCCTTACTTTTTTATGTTGTTGACTTTCCCACCAAAAATAATCTGTTAGATTTCACTTCATATAGTTATCAACTACCTTTTTGTGTTGTTGAATTTGCTAGATTTCACTTCATATAGTTATCAACTAAAGATTAAACCCATGAATTTTTTTCTAAGTCAAACTCGATAATGATTTGATTCCATTTTGTTATGAATTTTTTGGTGTTGATGGTATCATAAATAATATTCATAAATAAATCTTCAAAATTTTTATCTTTTATAGGTACCAAAATTTTGAATTATTTTCTTGAGTATATGTCATAGAAATAACTTATGTATTACTCTTATGCTTGGGAATACCGACTCAAAGACATTATCCTTTTTAATGTTGGACCCCACACCCCACCCGTAGGTGTTTGGGGGTTATACCCCGGCGTGTGTTTGCGGGTTATACCGCGACATCCAACACAAATCGGTATTGTCCTCTTTGGTCACGATTCGAACTCGTAACCTCAAGGTTTTGTTGCATACTAGCTGCACGCCTCTTACCACTGAGCTAACTCCTTTTTAATGTTGGACCCCACACCCCACCTCTCGGTGTTTGGGTGGCTCAATAGTTAGAGGCGTGCTTGTAAAAGCAACAAAACCTTGAGGTCACGAGTTCGAATCGTGACCAAAGAGGACAATATTGATTTGTGTTGGATGCCGTGGTATAACCCACAAACACACGCCGGGGTATAACCCCCAAACACCGAGAGGTGGGGTGTGGGGTCCAACAATGTATACTCTTGCACTTATTTGTAATAATAATGTCAGATGATTTGCTATTTATATTATGTATACTCTTGCACTTATTTGTAATAATAATGTCAGATGATTTGCTATTTATATTATGTATGCTCTTGCACTTATTTGTAATAATAATTTCAGTTGATTTGCTATTTATACACCTTAACCATTAAAAAAATGCTAATAGAAACTATTATTTATCTCATTGCCTAATAAAGAATAACTAGGAAATATGGACTGCTCCTAATAGTCTACACCAATAAATAGAAAAAATAATATTTGGTATTTGTTCATAAGAAATTGGTAATAAATATGGTTGAATCGCTAAATTTGATATAAACTGCTAACTCTTTGCATTTTCTAAAGAAATTTTCTGTCTTTCTTGATCATTACATTCACTTTCGTAAAAAAATCTACTGTCCTTTTCTTCCATTCAATTGAACATCTTATACACCACTTCTATATCATTCATCTTTAAAAGTCTATATGATCAAGACAATTCTTTTATAACAATGTAGCATACATTTGTCTATGAACTAATTTTACAAATGTAATTATATTTCAATCTACTTCTTACTTAGCTATCCACAACTAATGTTGCCTTATAAACCTTGCATTACATGAAATCAAATCATGATTGCCCATATCTTCAAATTTGATTATGGTCCGAATACCTTTAAGTAACTGAAAACATACCTGAGCATCACACTTAATTATTCTATTTGATCATGAATTTATTCTATTCAACCTTCATGATCTATGCAATTAAAACAAAAAAACAAAATTTAAAATTTAAATTCTCAATTCTCAATTCTCAATTCTCAATTATCTTTTTTCGTTTTTCCTTCATCCACTTATAACAACAATAAATACATGATGTTTTGAATACTTATGGTACAAATCAAATGTCATTTCAAAATTTTCAAACTTCATTCCTATTTATAGTACTACCTCTGACTTAATGTTCTTCAACCTAATACGTGGAGTTGTCACATCTAAAGAGCTCTTCTTATTCTCCATTTCATTAATCATCTCCATTATACCATTGCATTATATAAAAATATCACTATATTACACAAACGATACAAGTGTATTATACAACATATACCAAGATATTCTAAGAAAAACTGCTTTATATTAACATTTGACATCAATTACATGGACTCCATTATAGGATATCAGACCTTGCACATGCATATTGGAACTTTACTCTTGTATACAAAGACATTGGGACTTTGCTCTAGCACACGAGCACTATAACTTCTTCCTTATTCTCCTTTTCAATCTCTTCATCGCTCCTATTGATTGTAACTTTCTCTTTAAATAAATAGTAGCTAAGTTGAAACTTAAGTTTATTAGCCAATTTTAATTAAAATTAACAATAAAATATCATAAAAGCTTTTTAATCTCCAAAAATTTTTAGCATTGCATATCTCACAACAAGATTCCCATTTAAGAACCTCATAGGTGTATATGTGGGTCTCAAAACTTTAAATAGAAAAATGATTATAACTAATGCAGATATGACATTATTAATTGCAATATTATCTTTAATAATAGTCATATAATTCTTAAACATGTAATCTTTTTGTCGATATGAGAATAAATATGTAATAGTTAATTGTAATATAAGAACTTACCTTTGGCGAAGCATAAAAATACCATTTACAAGTGAAAATGGTGGGTTAGTATGATAATGACAAGTGAAAATGCTTACTTAGTTATGTTGCAGGTCATAGATGACAACGACAACTAAGAAAAATCATGAACAAACCAAACTAAAGCAAGAACCTCCAAAAGGGAAACAAAAAATTCTTGTTCAATTGTGTTGCATATCAAAGGTACGGATGGAAACAAGCAAAAAGCTTTTGGCGGAACAAGTAAGCTTCTATTACAAGCGATTGACATATTTTTTGGGTTCTTTTACTTTTTTGTCCTTAATTATATCAATTATATTTTTTCCATTATCACTTATTCTTAAAATAATAACTAGTAACACATTTTTAATATTATTTTCATACTCATTGCCATTTTGCTGACTCTGAAATAATTTCCTTTTGTATGTAAACACTTTGACATGAAGCAGTATGGCTACATGTAAGTTAAAAGGGGATGTTAGGGGAAAAAGTTAGTCTAAACTATAATTAGGTTATATTTATTTTAAAATATTCAATTATCTTTAGTTATTGTTAAATTAAATAAAAAAATATTATTATAGTCACTTAATTTAGATAAATATAATAAAAAGATATTGATGTATAATTAAGTATTAAGTAGAAAAAAGAAATGTAATAATTAAATAGAAATTTATTTATTTTAATGGAATAAAAAGTAGATAGATTTGCAAAGAAAGTATGGCCTAGATTTAGTAAAAATATTTAGACTTATAATTCAAGGGGTTTAACTCAGTCCAAAACCAAAATTTGATAAAATTTGGTTTTTAAAATATAGGCTTAGTAAAAAAAAATTTGACACTTAGGCTCAAGGAGTCCAACTAAACTTAAAACCTAAAATTTGGCAAAAGTAATCCAGTTAGTGTCTAACTTAATAGTTTAGTTAACTAAATACTTAATTAATTTTAAAATAAATTAAATTATTTGACCTAAAAACTCTAAACACCATGCATACAAATATAATTGTGATTAAATTTAAGTAATAACCATTGCAATTGTTATTAAAATAACTCAAGAAATAAAGATCTCATATTTCCTTTATAAGAAAAATATGCAAATTATGGAAGAATAAGAAAATGAACTTAACCCCTTTTAAAGGTGAATAATTAAGTTTCTTGCTAAATGAAGTTTAACAATTTTGTAACACTATGAATTAGTATTCTTTTGTACCATTAACAATTTCTCAAACTGAATGAAAAATTATAATCTTTTTTTTAGAAATAAGTAATGAATTAAGCCATGAAAGGTAGGTAAAAACATACAAGGGAATTGTCAATCTTACAATTCAATTGTCTCCATTTATGAAGATCACATATTGCCAATGAATGAACATATCATTATAAAACAAAGATCTCTATCTTCTATCCATAAATATAGATTACACTTTCCATGTATTGCTAAGATAATCAAGATGATGAAATTTATGCTTAAAGATGTTTATGTGGATTTTGATCTTCTATATAAGATTCATCATGAATTGCTCCTTGCTGAGCCTTCTATTATGAAAACATCATATGTTCCACTCATCCCATGTAGCTGTGACAAGATATGAAAGTGATAAGCAAAAGCATCATTTCACTGTAATGTTAGAATGTTTAATGATGGAGCATCAATATAGTATATCATTCCATTCCTTTGGAGCATCATAAATGTAGCATTTGTGCAACATTTCTCTCAAAGTTTATTTAACAAACTCACATTGAAAAAATTGGTGGCTTATGCTCTCTTCTGCTTTTTTACACAATATGCGCTATTTAGTGATATTAGAAAATTTGCCAACTTATCCATTGCTGGCAGTTTTTATTTCGTAGCCAACCATAATAATGTAATGGAAGCATAAGGCAATTAATGTTTAAACCCAACAATATTAGTATATGGGATTTTGTTTAGGTTTCCTTGAAGGAATTTCTTACAAGAGTGGTTGGTGAGGTTGCCATTGCTAGTATGCTTCTATATAATGGTGTCCTCCTCATCATTAATACAAGTTTAGATGATCTCTGAGCTTACAGAATTAGGAATATGAATTCGCTTGAAGATGTCCTTATTGGATAGAGCTGCAATAACTTTCATCTCTTACTGGATCAAAGTTATGAGGTTACTGATAGAGCTTAGTTTGTCAAGAGGTCTTATTAATAGCCAGTTGTCTTACTAAAATCTTGTTGATCTTCCATTTCCAACCAGATAAATAATTTTTGACCTTAACTTATCTCTTATTTTCAAAATAGCTTTCATTGTAGATGAGGTATAGGATTTATGTTGAATTCCATATGCTCTTGTCTTTGATGTAGATGTCATGAATCCATTTGCACCGTAAGACTTGTTTATTCTTCAGTAATCTCCATATTCTATTAAAAAACATGACTGTATTGAGAGGAAATAAACCCATCCCTCCTTTGTCTTTTAGGATACATGCTTCATTATGTTTCATTTTAGCTTTGTTTGAAGTCTCTTTGTTGCCCGACCAAAGGAAGTTGTTGCATAACTTTTCAATGCTTTTAATAATAATAGCAGGGAATGCAACATGAGCTACCCAGTAAATATTGATGGAATTCAAAATAGATGCAATAAGTTAAGCTCTGTTTGTAATTCCATAGGGGGATATCTTGTTTTTAATCCTATCAATCAAAATGTTGTAGTCTCTCACGGTTAATTTTGATGCAACCATTGGAATGCCAAGTTGGAGCATGGGAAAATGATGATGATTGAAACCAATAATATTTTTTAAGTTATGTTCCTGGTTCTTAGCACTCCTAGACAAGTAGATACCACTAATGGTGTAATTGGCTTGACGACTTCTAGACCAGATAACTTACCTTTAGAGCTTTCATGAAGGCTAAAATTGATTTATAATCATATTTAAAAGGAGTACAAGATCATCAGTGAAACTCATATTTGTGATTTGCATTCTTCTACATCTGGAATGGAATTTAAAGTGCTTAGCTCTTTCCACTACACTTTTGACAACTCTGTTGAATACTTCCATCACTAAAGCAAATAAGAAGGGTGAAATGGGATTACCCTGACAAATTCCTTTGCAACTTTTGAAAGTTTTGGCAGGCTATCAATTAACCAAAATGCTAAAGGAAGGAGTGATTGTGCATTGTTTGATCCATTGAGTGAAAGACTCTGGAAAGTACATTACATTAAGGATGCTACTGATGAAATCCCAATCCACACTATCATATGCTTTCTTCAGATCAATTTTAAGAACGCAATTCAAGCTACTTCTTCTTTTGGAATAAGTTTTTTACCAATTCTTATAGCAACAAGATGTTATCTCTAATAATTTTTCCAGAGATGTATACACCTTGTGTTGGATCAATATGATTATGAAGAACTTTCTTTAATTTGTGAGAAATGATTTTAACAATGATCTTGTATATTGAATTGCCGTAGGCTATATGTCAAAAATACGAAAAGTATTTATACTCACCAACCTTGGGAATGAGAGTTATAAAGGTTTTATTGAGTTTAGTGAGTAAGGAACCCTTTTTGAAGAATTCAAGGACAACATCCATTACCATTTGCTTGGTTAGAGGCTATGATTTAATAAAAATGTTTAGAATAAAACCATCAAGGCTAGGAGCTTTATGAGGGTTCAATGATTTCAGAACATCTTCAATCTCCTTAGTGGAAACATGTTTACTCAAGATTTTTGCTTCTTGAGTACCCAAGCACCTTTAATGATTTATCTGAGGAAAGGAATGGATGAGTGAGCATTGGTGGCATGTTCATGATACTTGAGAAGTGACTGAAAGCCCCATATAGCAATTGGTGTTGAGAGTCCATCATATGATCATCAATCTCCAAAGAGATTATTATGTTATTATTTCTCCTAGAAATTACAAACCTGTGATAAAAGGAGGAGTTTCTGTCTCCAATTTGTAGCCATTCAATATAAGATCTTTACTTCATAAGAGACAAGTCATAGGTTAGTGCTTTAGAGAAATTTTACATAGCTACCTTTTCCCTCTCTTGTAGGTGCAAAGAATAGGGGTTGTTATAGAGCTCTTGTTGGATTTTCTCAAGATCATTCCTTGTAGTATTTAAGAGATGATGGATATTTCCATCACTCTTCAAGAATAACATTTTCTTCCCATACTTAATGCTTTGAATTTTACTTGCATATACGAACTATTTAGAGCCCTTAATTCTTGCCTTTAAACCATTCTAGATTTCATCATCAAAACTTGTTAAGCTAGTTAAGAAATTGTTGAATATGAAAGGGGTTTTAGGACTTACTAATAATATATGGGTGATGATAGTTGAGTGATAAAAAAGGCTATTGTTGGTGAACATAGAGAAATTTTTTTGGAAAGGTTAGAAACCACTACTGATTATTGAGGTTGCAATGTAGTTTCTTTCTAATGAAGTTGTCTCTGTATTGATTATTGCAACAAGTTAAGAAGTTTCCACTAAGGAGAAGATCAATCAGTTGGGTTTTAGTTGAACATTTTCTCATATCAGGATGGATTTCCTATAGATTTGTTTCCTTCAGCTTCTTCAGCTTTGAAAATGGAATTGAAGTCACCAATTAATAGCCAAGGTATTGAGATATTGACAGTCATATCTTTGAGAAGTTTCCATAAGAAGGTCTTTTGATAAGAGATGTTATGAGCATATATAAATGAGATATATACTAGTTTTCCTGAACTCTTGATCAACACTTCTAAATGAATAATTTGGACTGCTATGCAGCTTGTGGATACATGCAGTAAGGATGAGTTATACTAGAGCAAGGTTCTACTTTAACTCGTCGTTTATTATCCTCTATATCTTCTGCTACCTTGTTTGAAGTTTTAACATTAGTGTCATTCTGAGCAGCATGACTTATCTTCTTTACATACATATTGAACCGTATCAATTGTGGATAAACTTTAGTAGTTTCAGTATTGCGTAGTAAGTTTGTGAGCATGTTACCTTTAGACTGCTTGATCATCTCTTCTCCATTCAAAGTGAAGTTATTTTCTTCAATAAGGATAATTGGATATAAAATTTGAGTTGCATCAAGTGTGGTGCTCAATTTTATGATTTCCTAATATTTACCTATATTAAATATCTTCCCTGTAGGTTGTGGTCAAAACTTACTATTTCATTTAACTTTTAAAGCATAAGACATTTTCAATTTCATATTATTTGTAGACAAATTATCTAAACATAATTACATTGAAAAAATGTGAATACTTTGGAAGAGAACCTTGGTCTAACTCTTTTGAAGAGAAAGAAGAAAAGGAGGTTTATTATCTACCATTTTACTTCTTATCGATGCTAATCGATTATTCCAAAAAAGGAGAAGACTGAAAAGTCTATCGTTTCAGTCGAGTTGAAATTCTTAAGAATTCAACACTTTTCGGAAATGAAAGCATCCATCGGAAAAAGACAAAACAAGAAAAGAAAAAGCTACCTAGAATTTTGTTTTCACTTTCCTTTTCTTTCTTACTTCTTTTTCAGTTTTGACGAGACAAAAGTTTTCTTTTTAACTTGGTTAATTAGAGGTATTCTTTATTTTATGTATTTATGTTTATAAAAATATTTGAAATTAGGAATTCATGTATTAATTGAAAATATCCTAAAATAAATATTTTTAAAATAAAAATAATGTCTTTGGATTTTTTTTAAGGGAAGTTAAACCGAAATTACACAATAAGAAGACGAGAGAAACAGATTCTAGAAAAATCCTCTAATAGAATCATGTGGCACCCAGTAGGTGTAGAGTCAAAGTAAGTGACGTCAACATCAAAATAACCCGCATACTTAACAAGTCAGTCGGTGCATCTGTTACTTTTTCAATATATATAGTGATGAACAACAGTCTAGTTTCTAGTAAACAGTTCATGAATGTCCAGGACGATAGAATTGTGGACGTCGATCACCTTTATAGAGTTTACTTCAAACTCAATCCAACGATACCCTAAATTTCACACAAGGGTCAATCTAGTATAAACTCTCAAGAGTTTTGCCAAAATAGGAGAATACCAGCTAAAATTTTGAGTAAATCCACCTCACTAAATGTCCCTCTTTAGATTTTGTCTTATCAACACCGACACTGAGCCTCAAATTGTACCTTTGAAATTTAGCTCTTGTGGTATCTACAAACTCCAGGCCTCGTGATGTATAAGTGCAGTCACCTCAGCTTGTGATAAGGCATAATAATAGCCTTCATACTTTCTCATGTTTGTCAGTTTCCCTTCCCAAACAATTTTTTTTCGATCTTTGGTCCATTTACAATTGAAGTGACTGAAACTTCATGTTTTTATTATTTTGATTTTTGACCTTCTTCCTCTAGACTCTATCCTATCCATCCGTTTTAATACAGACTCTGGTTCCTTTGCGTAGATTTTAATTTGTCGTGGCTGCCATTCTATTTGTGCTAATCAGTACCCAATTACTCTGTACTAAAATTATAACAGACGTGAATAATAATAGTACAAGAAAGAAGAAATGAAAAGGCAAAGGTAAAAGGTGATCACTTGATGATAGTAAAATATGTCGTCATTGACAAATTTATTTGTCATATTACTGGTTTTATTACAATAAAATTAAGTAATATGTGAAAGGTGAAGTTCAATAAAGAGATAAAGTGAGTAAAGTAGCTAATTGAGCAATCAAGAGGTGGACAAAAAAAAACAGGCAAAGTGGATCATATATGTAACTTAAAGCAACTTTAAGGGAATTCAAGTAAAGAATCAAGAATAAAGAGAAATTAAACATTTCAAGATTTAAACAAATTATTGTAATTCTTCTTGTAAACTTACTTTGCTCATTTCAATGAATTTAAGAACTTAATCATTTGCATGTAGTGTATTATGCATAAATCCTTCTATAATTAAATTCTTAAGGAAACTTCCCAACCTTTGAACAAGCTTTTAAAAACTTTTGCAATAGACTTAAACCAAGTTTTTATGAAAGGGGTATCTCTTAATCTTCGAGAGAAATTATGGGGATGAAAATTAACTTTGGATCACTTGGTAAGCTAATACCCATTGCTTAGCACTATATATATGATATGCTATTCGTTATCTACATTATTCATCAATTGGACTAATTACCAACTAAAGAATTGTTTATTGACTGGTTAAAGGGTTATAATCATATAATGGATAGTCTTTCTAAAAAGTTATCACGAGAGAACTTTCTGTTTAGCTAGTTAATACTCTAGTCGATGATTATCTAGTTAGTCGAAAGTTGATGTCAAACTAGCTAAACTTGTCTAAAAGTAGTTGTTGTAACTATTAGTTAATGTGTCAAACGTTTATTTGAGTTATTTTAATTTGGGGTATAAATAAACCACAAATATAAGAAGAATCTTTGGCATAGTAGAGAATTATTACAAGCTTTGAGATTACAAGCTTTGAGATGTTAGGAAGTGTAAGATGTAACACCCAAATATTCCCTGGGAGGATATGTGGATGTCACCCAAGACAGTACAATCAAATCAGACTAGTTCACACACAACTTTGCAAACAATGCTTACAATACATCATATCATACTGTCAGAAACAAAAATTTCAAAGTTATTATAAGCCCAAAAGTGTTAATTAAAAACATGTTCAACAACACAAATACAGACTCCTTTGGTCATTGCGGTTGACTCTTCCCAGTCTTTAATCTCCTTGCTCTGAACCTACACGGGGCAAATCCACCGTGCTAAGCATATAGCTTAGTGAGTAATCATTTATCTAAATTAACCAATTTCTTTTCACAATCACAATAGCAGCATGCATTCAGAGATTAATAATCAGGCAAAATGCACTTCAGAACAGATTTTATCATTAACAGAACAAAACAAATC